>JASCZW010007097.1:0-74324 GCA_034211315.2 Aedes japonicus | reverse complement strand
TATTGATACTTTAAAGAAATTTAAAGGGTGTTTCGATCAAAATTTGGTCGACTTAAACTTGACGCATTTTCTTTCATCGTACATTAACAAATTTTTCACATCCCTCATTTTGAAGATGTGTGCGTGTAACATCATGCTTTTATTTTAATTTTGAGGTTAGAACTTCATTTATCAAGATGTCATCGAAGGAAGAGAAGCAACGCATCAAAATTTTGCACTTGCATGGCGAAAATCCAAACTACTCTCACGCCAAATTGGCGAAATTGTTTGTTTGTTTGTTTGTCTTTATTTGAGAAATTTTCAGCCGGTGGCTGGTTCGTGTTTTTGAAATATAAGCATACGAGGAAGGGCCTGAAGAGTCCCAACCAAGTGGAAGGGGGCACTCTAGGCCCTTATCTAATTCATTTATTTAAAAATAATAAGTTTACTTGAAAAACACCTTCTGAACAATTTTTAAGTTTGATGGTTCGCGGGTGTGATTTGAGAGAGGGAGGGGGGCACCCACCGGGGACAGGCATCGTTGAGGGATCCATCACCGGCGGACCCTCTACCCCTCCTCGTAGTTTTGGTCGAGGTTAAGTATTAACTGTACTATAGTGTCGTAAATATGGCAATCCTTGAGGAAGCAAACCAATGCTGCCTCTATAGTCGGGTCGTCCCTGAGGGCATCTTTCGGGAAGCTTGAGATGCCATAGAATTCCCGGGGTCCTTGGTACTGGGGGCAATGGCATAGAAAGTGCTCCACCGAGTGGTGCTCGTTGCTGGTGGAACAGTTTATACGGAATGGCCCGTTTCCGGCCATATTGTGAGATGCCTTGGTGTATCCAGAGCGGGAGAAGACCACCAGTTATCGGTGCTTCGTTTGACCCTTACCTCGGTGAACGGAGTGTTCAATTTTTCGGATGAAGAGCTCGCGGTGCTGGGTGTAGTGGTTGGTCCAGGTGTTCCATACGATTCCGGTGAGCCATTTTTTTGCATCATATCCAGGGATGGTTTTACCGTATAAATTGGCACTTTTTCCAATTGAGGCTAATCGATCAGCCTCGACGTTTCCTGGGATACCGCAGTGGCCAGATATCCAGCCGATTGCTGTTCCAGGAAAGGCCAGTAGTATGATTGCTTGGATTCAAGGGATTGACGGTGTTTCTGAACGGAGACCAGTGACAACGCTGGCTGAGTCCGTAAAGACCACAATTGGTCGGTCAGATGGAGTGGTGACGGCGATCCGTATAGCAAGTGCTTTGGCAGAGAAAATGCTGCATTGATTGGGAAGCCTATGGAACCGTGTAAAATGCTCGCTGGTTATCCCGATGCCGACCCCGTCGTTTCCAACGGAGCCCTCCGTGTACTGGATGCAATGGTTTCCGGCTGATGAGTTCAAGGAACGTCGCCTGTACCGCATTTGGGTTGGCTCCGGCCCTGAAAGCTTTTTGGAAAGTGTTGTCAACGGTTATTCCTACCCGGTTCCAATCTTAAGCTCCACAGCAATGGAACCCTGGCCACCGGGGGAACACCTGATTGGCGACTTCGGTGAGGAGTTGGTTGGCCTCTTCAAAGAGGTAGACCCCTCCACTTGGGTCGGCTGTCTTCTCGGGGAAATCGATGGTGCGCTTCCCTAGGTTGTTCGTGACGAAGTACCGGAAGGGAGGACGCCCGCTTCGACGAAAGCAGTGATGCCAAGTGTTGAAGGGAGTAAGCCGGAAGTGATCCGGATGGCAGAGTTGGTCTGTTCAACTGTTACCAACGTATTAAAAGTGTTTGGTGAACGTTTGCCGACATCCAGGAAAGCGGGATCGGGGGAAATCGAAAGCCGGAGGCCACAGCGACGACAAAAGAGTTGCCCGCTGTTTCGAGGGAACCCCAACCTCTCCGTCCGAGATGCCGTACAGAAGCTGGGAGTGGCGCCTTCAACCGTGGATAGAGCTAAAAAACGAGCTGGACTGTCGACTTACAAGAAAGTGGTGACTCCAAATCGCGACGATAAACAAAGCACGATCGCGAAACTTGTACACGACGATGCTGACAAAAATTGATTACGTGGTACAGGACGATGAAACTTACGTCAAGGCAGACTTTAAACAGCTTCCGGGACAGGAATTTTATACGGCAACCGGACGGGAAAAGGTGGCAGATATTTTCAAGCACGTTAAACTGTCAAAGTTCGCGATGAAATAGATGGTGTAGCTGGCCGTCTGTACCTGGGACTTGAAGAGCAACGTTTACAATTGTGACCGGAACCGTCAACCAGGAAATTAATCTGAGCGAGTGTCTACAAAAATGGCTACTGCCTTTCCTGAAGCAGGACACAATTGTTCCGTTCTATTTTGGACGGATTTGGCATCTTGCCATTACGGAAAAAGGCCATGGAGTGGTATGCTGCCAACAACGTTCAAATGGTGCCCAAGGACAAGAACCCTCCCAACACGCCAGAGCTCCGCCCAATCGAACAATATTAGGTCATCGTCAAGTGGAACCCTAACAGGGTGGCCACACACTGGAAAATCGAAATGCGGGAAAATGCGGGAAAATGCGGGAAAAAATGACGGGAATTCCAAAAGTCATCGGGAATTTTTGTCAAATGAAAGGAACCACACTCACACCTTTTTCAAATGATTTGAGTAGCGTTTTTGTCATTTACTCGGTCCACCGATCTCATTGTTTAGCCTGTTCAAACGTACCGCTTAGAGCTTCTTCAGCGGTGGTCTATTTTAACATCTTTATAGTTGATTTGCATCAGCAAACTTAAAAAGAACCAGCTAAGAACCAGACCAACTTCCCCGCTCCGGTGTAGTATTTCTTGTTGTTAAACCCACCAACACCTATCATCTTGTCAATCGTACATTATCCAGAGATCAGAAATTTTGTTTTCTTCAGAGACCGAGGATTTTTCGCAAACTTTTTACCATGGATTGGTTTGAATAGTGGTGAGTGTGTGAATGCATGCATCTCATTTAAACGATATTAAATAGTGCTGATAGTGATAGATAGAACCACGTCAAACTATGACAAGCAGCACTTTCGGCGACGTTTCAACATGCCAAGGGATATGATCCTAGACATATGCGATAACTACAGTCAACTGATGACTTTTTCCAGCTGTTGCGATGCAACTGGATATGTTGGCCTTAGTGTTACATAGGTGCACTACAGCTTAATGGATGTTGGCGTATGTCCTCAGCTAGTTCTCTCAACGAAAACTTGACCCTGTGGAATTTTTGCAAATCTGTCCTTAAGACTTACGGCCCGCAGTATTTACGCCCACAATATCGGAAAAGGTTAAGAAACTGATGGACAAAAATAATCTCTCAAAAGTTCAAAAAAAATCTTGTAAATTCAGTGCACTTAGAAACTCAGGGAACTTATCAGAAGCTCGGTATACTTTTTAGATTTGACCTAGACTTTCTCGAGGTTTAGCTATTCTCCCTGATGTCAAAGGAACATACCATATAATCAGGGAACTTTCCAGAAATTAAGGGTTCTCCTAGAAGTTCAGACAACTTTCCTGAAATTCAGATTGTATCCTAGAAATTCAAGGAACTGTCCACAAATTCAAGGAGCTTACCACGAGGTCAGGGAAGCTTCCAAAAGTAAAGGGTTCTTCACAGAAGTTCAGGTAACTATCCAGAGATTCAGGGGGCTCCCAGAAGTTTCGAAAACTTATCAGATTCTTTTAGAAGTTCATAGAACTACTCAAGATGTTCAGGGAACTTCCCAAAAATTCAAGGAACTTACCAGAAAATTAGAGAACTTCCAATAAAGAACTGCCAAGAAATTCATGAAGTTTTTCAACAGTTTGCCGATCTTCCTAGAGGTTTAGTGTACTTCTTAGAATTTCATGAAACTTGCTAGACATATACAGAACTTCTTAAAAGTTCAGCGAACATGTAGGAGTTCAAGAAACTTCCTTGAAGTTCAGAGTTTCTCATGAATTTAAAAAACTTCTCAAAACTTCAGGAAATGCTCACAAAGACCATGGAACTCACCCAAAGATCAGGAAACTTTCCAAAAGGTCAGCAAACATCTCAGACATTCAGAGAACGTCCCAGAAATTTAGAAAATTTCCCAGGAGTTTAGGGAAAATTCCAAAAGCTCGAAAAAACTCCCGGATGCTCAGGGGACTTAGCAATTTAGGAAATTTCTCAGAAGTCCTGCGATCTCTCAAGAATTTCAGCAAACTTCCCCCAAGATCGGGAAACTTTCCAGAATTTCAGAAAACGTCCCAGATAAACAGGAAACTGGATTTTTTTAGCATTCGAAAAGTTTAGGAAACATTCACAGGATTTCTCCATAAGTTTGGGGAGCTTCATAAAACTTCAGGAATCTTTCCAGGTGATCGAGAAACTTTCCAATCGTTCCGAAAACATCCCAAAAGTTTAGGGTATTTAAATTTTAAGAAGAATTTAAACTTCTTACTACTCGATAATTTTTGTAACCCAACCAAAACGAGAATAAAGAAACCAAATACTTTTTAATCAATTTCATAGAATTTCTACCTATTCACAATCTTGGAGATCATAAAAAGTTTGTGTACGGTTTAACAACATCTCGGTAATGCTAACTATTCCACAGAAATTTCACGGCTTCCAGGATTTTTTTTTTCAATTTCTCGTCAGTTATTTAAATATGTGTGATATTCTGCTTTTTATCACAGAACATGTACCTGCTGGAAGTTAAAACAACTTCTTGGAAGCGAAATCTGATTTTCTAGGTTCCCGTCATTTCCAGAAAGTTGTTCCTATTCCATGGATGATCAGCAAACTTATTGGAAGTTCATCCAAGTTTCCAGAAACGTTATTGATTTTTCGGCAATTCAATGAACTTCTCTAAAGTTCCACCATTTCTCTTCTCGAAAGACTGCGAGCAAACTTCATGATTATCTGGAAACTTCCAATTATTTTATTCAACTGCCGAGAAGTTTAATCAACTTCTGGCATGCTCATTATAGATATTTCCACCTAATCTTCATAGATATTCCGAAGTTCATTAAATTTAATTTTTCAAGAGTGCGTTCAGTAAGAAACTTAGAAGCTTAAATAAGTTCTTAAATTATGCAAAATAGATGCGGTTTAAAACAAACAGTGATGTTTTTACGTTTGGTCTAAATAAATAAATCCAAACCACGATCTGGCTACACGGCTGTAACAGGTGAGGCCAGAAATGAACATATCTTTCATGTGGTGGCGAATGTGTTTGTAGTTTGGCGAATTGCGTTTGTAAGGGTGTTAACACATGGTGAAAGAAGAATTTGGGCAGCTGTGCTCAATGCCGTCTGACGTTGTTTGCCGGATTCCAGAGACAAGAAAATGGTTTGGACAAATTTTGGCAAGAACCAAGAAGGAGCTACCAAATTTGACAACATTTGTTGAAAATTGGCTCATCCTGTCGCACAAAAACGCGTGTTTTAAATAAATGGAAAGTGTCTGGTGGTAAATCAAACTGGACAAAGTTTGGGAGCTCAGAGATTTAGCTACGAGTAATTTATATTAACTCATCTAAACAGTCGGGAAAAACTCGGGAAAAATGCGAGAATTTTTAGATTAAGATTGTGTGGCCACCCTGGAAGACTCAAAAAGCTGTTGTGACCGAGCAACAGTTCAAGGCAAACTGGCGTTCTGCGGCGAATAAAGTGGACAAGGAGACTGTACATAATCTTATGGCAGAAAAAGAATTTGACATATTAATGAAAACTTTGATCGACTCACACACATTACTATTTGACCAAATTTTGATCAGCACACCCTCTAAGTTATGCCTGCACGTGAAGTGTCTTGTTGTTTAGCAAAAACGTTCCTTGGCACTAAATTTCAACTAAACTTGAATTATTGAGGTCTCATCTCAAGTAAAATTAGAACTCTTGGTTGCTTGGGTAGTGCTCAAAAACTAATCTAAAATACATCCTTAAACAAGTCCCAGTTAGTTAGTTTCATAGTTTTCACTGACAATAATTAACTTTGAATCGTATTAGCACCCAAAAAGCCCTTTTGGTTGATGTACTTTGCTTGTTGAGTTAAGAAACCTATGCGTAAGAAATCACCTTTCATATTCTCAATTTTGCCATCCAACTAGCAATCAAGATTCTCCCAACTGCATAAAAAAAAAAGACACAATAGACGCAGTGACAGCCTTTCTCCGGTGGAAAAGCGGATCGCTGTTCGGGTATTCATTTTGCTGTTTGTTCGCCTTAAGCCAATTTCGAAACTACATTTCGTTTCCTACTATTATACACTCTGTTTACCATAAGAACGGGATTTGTGTCTTCGTTGTTGGTGTAACGTGGCAAGCATATCTAGCAGGCGCTCGCGAAACACTCACGCCGCCGTTTTTCCCCGCTGCACAGCAACAGATGTGTCTCACTTTTTGCATACCTACCGGGCTGTTGTGCGCCTAAAAGCGTTCCGTACAATGTAGGACTGCTGTCTGCCGGAAGATAACGTGTCGGGATCCAAAGGAGCGAAATAGTCGGATTTTCTTGCTGGAAGAAACGCCAGTACAGCGGGGCGAATTTAATTTAAAATGAGCTTCTCTATTTACCAGCTCAGCTGTGCAAGAGAGCGAGAAGAAAAAAACAGACGAACATGTGACTATTATGCAACGATGAACACCGATTGTGTGTAGGGTAAGTGTTCCCATATTCATCCTCGCGCGGCCTTCCTTTAAATTCGAGTAGGATGCATTGCGAGTGATAAGACTAATATAGGATCATCTCCCTACATTCCGGTAGGGCGGTTTATCCGCTTCACAAACGAATGACACGAAGAGAAAGTTTATTCAATTTAGCTATCACACGAGTGATTGATTTCAACCTCTGTCTCAATTATGTGCCCGAGGATAAAAATCTCGGCCCGTGGCCTGGATGTTTCTCGTCGGATAGGAAGAGATACTGAATACCTCGAAAACCGAGAGAAGATGGAGTAGAATCAACATTTCGTCACGACCGACAACGAGTCAATTTATCTGATTTAATCATCCGAAAGACCGTCGTCGTCGTCGTCGTCGTCGTCGTCTTCATCTTGCTCTGGGCTGGACTTGGACCAGAACCGAATCGATCGCAGAACGGAAGGAAGGAATCTTCATTTTTTTTCCCGACCCTCTTCTCCGGAAGATGAATATCTCACTCACGAACGTGTGTTTCCACGGGCTGGAGGTAAGGAGGAGCCGGAAATCTGTTTGAAAAATAGCTGATACAAGGAAGATTATATGCTTTCAGGGGGATTGAAGCAGGAAACATTGTGTGGAGATTTTTCAATAGATGGAGCAGTACTCGTGCTTTGCTTGACTTGCCCTTGGGGAGTTCAAGTTGTCAAAGGGAAAGGAGAAATTGCGCAAAGATTGATATCATAACGGCGGTCAATGAAGATTCGAGACGAACTGAGGCAGATTTTGATTGTGGGTCGCTTCTTCTCAGTAGGAAATCGAAAATTACTTAAACAAAAACGAACACAGTTCGCCTAAGACCGTTGAATCTCAAGCACTTTCCAACAGCTGTAATCTCCGCATGAAATTTGGAGGCTATCGAATTTTCATAACAATCTTGGCATCTCCCAACCCATTGGCAAAGGTATTCAACCGCCGCCCCTTAAAAAGACACAACACAAACCATAAGCACTCCATTTCCGGCAAGAGGAAGCAAACGATAAACACCAATCTTCCTTACAACTTTATCCTCAGCATGCCCGAAATCCCCCAACTCAGTGCAATTCAACGTTCCAGGGGCTGCATGTAACGGGCATAAATTTCAAACTCAAAAGGTACAATTTAACCTTAAAACATTAATTACTACGTTATTGCGCTCCGACGCCCCGATCCCATGGGAGTCCGGTGAGGTGCTGCTGCTTACCAAATTTAAACTCCCCAGAAGGTCCGGAACAGGGGGTCGGTCACGTGGGAGGGTGGTTTGCATAAACCAACAAATATACACTCCTCTCTGCAACCCATGGGCTAAGCTGAAAGCAGCAGGAGCAGTAGCAGCAGCGTAGATGCAATTTCAATTCAAATGCTTCTATGCTGCATTACCTCAAGCCGTACGAGTAGCGTCAAACGTGGCACCGGTGGTGTTCCGTTTGTTTTTGCAACCCAGAGCTGGGTTTCTGCTCGGTGGTAGGTTGTGTCAACGTGGACTGCACACACCTGCCTGCCTGCATCGGGCAGTGTGTGTGTCTTCTTTGCGGAAATAACACGCATTTTACTGCACCCATTGTTCCCCAGTTGCCGGGGACTATTATGTCGTTGTTCGGCAGGATCAGCAGTTGGTGTGTTCGGACATAATGTTGCATTAAATAAGTTGAAATCTGCTCCGATGGGGACCGGCCATCCGGGGCATTACGTACACCGGAGCACCACGATCCCGAACCTGAAATGGGACATTACAGGTCTATTTCCTCTGCTGATTGTTGGTTCTAACTGGTTCGGTTGGGTAGGATGAGATACAGTAGTGAGCGTTGTAGTTGTAACTTCTTTCCATGACTTGGAAAGAACTATTGACAATTGTTTTTTCAGGTTCAAACAACGCGTCAGAATTTATCCGACAAATGACAGACCTTTTGGCTACCGACTTTTTCCACAATCTCCCGCCAACGCTCATACACAGAAGATTAATTTTCACAAGCGCGTAAAATTTCCCCTCGTCATAAAGGGTGTCCACGATGAAATTGCCACACTTTGAAATTGCTCTAACTTCAACCGTTGGGTAGAATTTAATGAAAATTTGGGTGGATTTAGTTCATAGTGCATTATTTACATCCTGCAAGTTTTAAAGGCCTGTGATCAAAACTCGCGGAAATGGAGTCGAAAGAACAGCTCGTGCGTGATAAAATCTTGCGCATTCATCACGAGAACAAGGATCTCTCGCATCGTTCCATCGCTAAAACGTTGGGAACCGCGAATTCCACGGTGTCGCGAGTGATTAAGCGGTTCGAGGAACGGTTGACCACCGATCGGAAGCCCAGAAGTGAAGGAAAAAGTATTCCGTACAACGCAAAAATCACAACCGCGTAGTTGGGGCCTTCAACCGAAATCCGAACGCCTCCGTTCGGGATGTGGCTAGAAGCTGCACCTAAGCCGAAGTTTTGTCCAGAAGGCCAAAACTAAGGCTGGGCTTCGAACGTTCAAGGTACAAAAGGCCCCTAATCGTGACAAGAAGCAGAACAAGTCCGCCAAAACCCGTGCCAGGAAGTTGTACCTCAACATGCTGACGAAAGTTGAATGCTGCATCATGGACGACGGAACATATGTGAAGGCCGACTTCAAACAGATCCCCGGCAACCTGTTTTTCACGGCCAAGGATAAGTTCAGCGTTCCGGAGCATGTCCGCACCCAGAAGATGTCCAAATTTGCGAAGAAATTCCTGGTTTGGCACCTTTCGTGACCCAGGACACGATGAACGGACGAGGTGTACATAAAGAGTGCCTCCAGAAGCGGCTGTTTCCTCTCCTGAAGGCCCACAACGTCCCAACAATCTTCTGGCCGGATTTGGCCTCATGCCACTACTCCAAGGACGTGCTGAAGTGGTATGCGGACAATAAGGTCAATTTCGTGCCGAAAATGTTCAACCCTCCCAACACTCCGGAGCTCCGCCCCATCGAGAAGTACTGGGCGATTATGAAGCAGCATCTTCTTAAACGACCTAAGGTAGCGACAGTCGAGGAACTGAAGAAAGTATGGGTTTACATGCAAAAAACGGTTGATTCACAGGTTGTGCAGAATCTTATGGCCGGAGTTAAGGCCAAGGTGCGGGCATTTGCGTATGGACTGTAAATAAAATACGAGTAAAATGGTAAAATGAAGTTTAATAGTTATTTCTCAATCCCTGAAAATTTGATGGCAATCGGATGAAAAATTGGAATTTTGCGAATCAATTTTGTGTGTGGCAATTTCATTGTGGACACCATGCATAGCTTATTCATCAGTAATGAATCTATATCTGGAATCATAAAATTTATTTAAAAGAGAGCAATCCGAACGAGGTCGCTTGAGCTCCATTGATGTCCAGATTTCCGGTTATTGCGATTTTGAGGTGAAGCATTGTACTGGAAACGGCGTAGGTAGAGACTAGCTGTACAAGGATAGAGAACGAGGAACGAATCGCAAAGAGTTCGTTAGGAGGTACTGTTTGAACTGGAAGCGTGAGAGCGTGAAATAATTTATTTTAAAACAATCTCAATCTCAATCTAAATGTCGATCATTATCTATGATTACATCTCAATGTCAATTTCAATTTCAATCTCAATCTCTATCGCTATTGCTACTCGCTATAGCTATCGCTACTCTCTATCGCTACTTTCTATCACTTCTTGCAATCGCTACTCGCTATCGCTATTTGCTATCTCTTTCTCTATCTCAATCTCAATCTCAATCTTAATCTTGATCTTAATCTTCATTATCGATACTCGCTATCGCTACTCGCTATCGCTACTCGCTATCGCTACTCGCTATCGCTACTCGCTATCGCTACTCGCTATCGCTACTCGCTATCGCTTCCTATCGCTATCGCTACTCGCTATCGCTACTCGCTATCGCTACTCGCTATCGCTACTCGCTATCGCTACTCGCTATCGCTACTCGCTATCAGCTACTTGCTATCATACTCGATTCATACTCATATTAGCAAATACCATATACTGTCAAATACCATACAATATGGAACCGTTTGAATCGGGACCGACGTGGGAAGGATAGCAATCGATGTCTCAAACCATTTAAGAATCCAAAATAGTAGCTTATGCTTGATGAAATGTGAATATGATGTCAAAAACTCTGCAATAAGAATAGTTTTGAATTGAAAGACGAGTTTAAGGCTGTTTATCGATGTTTGATGATATTTTGGTAACCATATTAATGGTTTCTGGTTTCGGAAAAGCGTGAAATAATTTATTTTAAAACAATCTCAATCTCAATTTAAATGTCGATCATTATCTATGATAACATCTCAATGTCAATCTCAATTTCAATCTCAATCTCTATCGCTATTGCTACTCGCTATAGCTATTGCTACTCTCTATCGCTACTTTCTATCACTTCTTGCAATCGCTACTCGCTATCGCTATTTGCTATCTCTTTCTCTATCTCAATCTCAATCTCAATCTTAATCTTGATCTTAATCTTCATTATCGATACTCGCTATCGCTACTCGCTATCGCTACTCGCTATCGCTACTCGCTATCGCTACTCGCTATCGCTACTCGCTATCGCTACTCGCTATCGCTACTCGCTATCGCTACTCGCTATCGCTACTCGCTATCGCTACTCGCTATCGCTACTCGCTATCGCTACTCGCTATCGCTACTCGCAAATTTGTATTGTCGCTTTAACTTCACTGATAAAAAGCAATGGTAAATTTTGCGTGTCCACACATAAATTTTGCAATTCGACCCACAAATGATATCGATGTGTAAATTCACATAAATTCTATGTGTACACATAATTTTTTTGTATGCTCACAAATATTTTTCCTTTGGAACATAAACTTTATTTGTGATTCTCCATGGGTTCTATTTATGTGTCTTTTTATTAGTGTACTCTCTTTTAATAATATTAGAAACACCATCAAATACATACAATAGGATACTTTCAAATACCGTTCAATGGACAATATGGGCAAATACCATACCATCGGAAATACTATAATATACCATACAATATTGATTTGTTTGAATCTGAAATGGCGTATGAAGGATAGCAAGAGGAAGCCATTTAAGAATCCAAGATAGTAGCTTTTGCATTATGAAATGTGAAAATGGTTTCAAAAACCATTAAATGAGAACATTTTTAAATTGAAAGAGGAGTTTAAAGGCTGTTAATTGATGTCTGATGATATTTTCGAATCCATGATGGTGGCTTCTGGTTTCGGAAAAGTGTGAAATAATTTGTTTGAAAACAATCTCAAACTCAATCTAAATCTTAATATCAATCTCCATCGCTATCGCTACTCGCTATCACTACTCGCTATCGCTACCCACTATCGCTACTAGCTATCATTACTCGCTATCGCTACTCGCTATCGCTACTCGCTATCGCAACTCGCTATCGCTACTTGCTATCGCTACTCGCTATCACTACTCGATTATGCTCATATTAGCAAATATTTTCAAATACCATATACTGTCAAATACCATACAATATGGATCCGTTTGAATCGGGACCGGCGTGGGAAGGATAGCAATCGATGTCTCAAACCATTTAAGAATCCAAAATAGTAGCTTATGCTTGATGAAATGTGAATATGATGTCAAAAACTCTGCAATAAGAACATTTTTGAATTGGAAGACGAGTTTAAGGCTGTTTATCGATGTTTGATGATATTTTGGTAACCATATTAATGGTTTCTGTTTTCGGAAAAGCGTGAAATAATTTATTTTAAAACTATCTCAATCTCAATCTAAATGTCGATCATTATCTATGATTACATCTCAATGTCAATCTCAATTTCAATCTCAATCTCTATCGCTATTGCTACTCGCTATAGCTATCGCTCTCTATCGCTACTTTCTATCACTTCTTGCAATCGCTACTCGCTATCGCTATTTGCTATCTCTTTCTCTATCTCAATCTCAATCTCAATCTCAATCTTAATCTTGATCTTAATCTTCATTATCGATACTCGCTATCGCTACTCGCTATCGCTACTCGATTATACTCATATTAGCAAATATTTTCAAATACCATATACTGTCAAATACCATACAATATGGATCCGTTTGAATCGGAACCGGCGTGGGAAGGATAGCAATCGATATCTCAAACCATTTAAGAATCCAAAATAGTAGCTTTTGCTTGATGAAATGTGAATATGATGTCAAAAACTCAGCAATAAGAACATTTTTGAATTGGAAGACGAGTTTAAGGCTGCTTATCGATGTCTGATGATATTTTGGAAACCATAGTGATAGTTTCTGGTTTCGGAAAAGCGAGATGAATAATTTATTTCAAAACAATCTCAATCTCAATCAATCTCTCTCAATCTCAATCTCAATCCCTATTTTCACTATCGCTACTCGCTATCGCTACTCGCTATCGCTACTCGCTATCGCTACTCGCTATCGCTACTCGCTATCGCTACTCGCTATCGCTACTCGCTATCGCTACTCGCTATCGCTACTCGCTATCGCTACTCGCTATCGCTACTCGCTATCGCTACTCGCTATCGCTACTCGCTATCGCTACTTGCTATCGCTACTCGCTATCGCTACTCGCTATCGGTACTTGCTATCGCTACTCGCAAGTTTGTATTGTCGCTTTAACTTCACTGATAAAAAAGCAATGGTAAATTTTATGAGTCCACCATAAATTTTTGCAATTCGACCCACAAATGATATCGATGTGTAAATTCACATAAATTCTATGTGTACACATATTTTTTTTGTATGCTCACACATATTTTTCATTTGGAACATAAACTTTATTTGTGATTCTCCATGGGTTACACTATTTATGTGTCCTTTTTTATTAGTGTACTCTCTTTTAATAATATTAGGAAACACCATCAAATACATACAATAGGATACTTTCAAATACCGTACAATGGAAAATATGGGCAAATACCATACCATCGGAAATACTTTAATATACCATACAATATTGATTTGTTTGAATCTGAAATGGCGTATGAAGGATAGCAAAGGAAGCCATTTAAGAATCCAAGATAGTAGCTTTTGCATTATGAAATGTGAAAATGGTTTCAAAAACCATTAAATGAGAACATTTTTAAATTGAACGCTCCGCTTGAGCAATGTTTGGTAGGTTATCAGGAGTCGGCTGATTTATTGACCAAAAACGAGACAGTTGATTCAGCCACACATGCAAGATCCACCAAGCTGGCGTATCCTTTGGCGTTCTTCAAAATATTCTTGCCGAGGGGTTCAGTTAGTTCCTTCCACTTCCGTGTTAGTTCTGCCGTGTAATCGTTTATGTTTCCGTTTTGAATCAAATGGTAGTCAACATCAATCTCTTATATCACGAATGAGATTTATTTGACGAACTATTCAAAGGTTGTAAAATTTGTATTATTGGTTTGCGATGATTGAATTTATGTTTATACCTCGTTTACATTACAATTTATATTACGTGATATAGACCAGCATCTATAAATCTAGTTTTTACTACAAATCATGTGCATGGCATTTGATATCAAGGTAGAATTCCGATGCAGGCAAAAAGTGATTACATAACCTACCATACATCTTTCAGTACTTAAATAAGTCCTTAATTCCATTAAAAAAAATATTACAAGGTCTGAAACCTGGAACTCTTTGAAACATCTGACACGTTTCAAGACTCTTCAATTGATATCCATGCTCAGTCCTTAAAAGAGGAAAGGAATAAACACTCAATTTTCAAAACTAAACATACAGAATTTTTCTTTAAATATTTCATACTCATACTCAATGTATGGCGAACTTTTAGACAACTATATTGCTTATATTAGGAAAAAAATTCGTTCAATTCAAGATAGCCATTTTTTGCAAATTGACTTTAAATTTTAAATATTTTTTCCGAAGAATCGATTTTATAATTTTTACGATTTCTTACATAAAAGTGAGGACAATTTGCTAAAAGTCACTCATACATCACTTTTTTGTAAGTCTTTTCCTTTTTGAGTTACGTCGATTTAAAAAAAAATCGATAAAAAAAACTTAAGCCCTTTTCAAATGGTAGTTTGAAAATTTTGAAAAAAAAACCAGGTGTGCAAAGTTGCTTGAAAAGACATAGTCCACACACTCACAAAGTTTCATTAGATTCTGAGAGGGTGCTGCCAACCACTGGAGGAGTTGGCGTGAAATTCGTCAGGTAGAATGTGGTCATAAGTTCAATGAAAATCATACGTGATTTTTTCCTCAGTGTACGAATTGTACTATCAACCACAGGACCACGAAGTATGCTTTGAATTTCTGTAGGACCAATTCAACGATCAGTTGCAAATCATGCATCCGACACTGTGTCATTTTTCACACAAAAAACCACCACACATTGAGGTGTTTATTTCGACCCCAGACCGGTCGGCGTCAGTTTCCTCGATTGCTGCTGCTGGTACGAATCCGATACCTCAGACGATTGACCAGAACCCGTAACGTAGATGTGCAAAGGGGACAAGTGGGACGATGCAGTTCAAGAGTATAGCAAACAATAGCATGGTTTTCAATTTATCCTTTAAACATATTCCAGACGATATCCCTCCGAACTGGACATGCGGAGATAGAAAAAGGCGTAAGAGTGTAAGCCTTCTGGTTTCTGATTCCCATGTATATCTCTCTACCTATGCATGTAGGGCCGGATCGTTGGTGCGTATTTATTGAAATTAGAGCCCTACCTTGTTATGAGATGCTACTCCTATAGGTACGTTATGCGCTAGGAAATATTTACACTTACCATCATTTGCAGCAGTCAGCTCTATTGTTTACCAAACGGAACCGTTTCCCCACCCTGACTGCACCATTATCAGGGAGGGGGCAGAGCGAGGTGGGGCGGGACAAACAATTACCCTAAAATGCTTTTCCATTATGCTTCATTTAGAATACCGAACATGAAGGCCCATTAGTATCAATTAGGACCAATATCGATAAGGCAGTTGAATCTGTTAAACTTCTGTGTGGGTATATCGCACAATATCAGCACTGCAGAGAACGCCATCCATACCAGGGCTTCCTTGTTCCGTTCAATTAGAAATCGTTTTTCTTTTTCCTTAACCATGTCAAGTCGAAAAAGCAACCTTTTAACGTCAATTGACAACATTTCGGCGTGAATTTATCACCACTGCACGGCACTTCTGTAGGCATTAGTCTCAGCTAATTTCAAGACTTCGGTCCCAAAGAAACGACCGCTGCACCTCCGGGGAACATAAATTTTGGCACGTTGAAACACTCCGCTTCAGACAGCGTGAGATAGATTAAACTGTATTATCTCCGTTGTCCCCTGAAGGCATTCGCCTCTTCCGCTAGCTGCCGTACTACAACATCATTCACTCCCGCGTCCCCCAAAAAAAGTTAGCAAGTCAGCCAAACGGGGAAGGAGCAAGTTTTTGCAAATTTCCCGCTCATCTCGTCATGTTTTCCGTCGACGACTAAGAAGTGAGTTGGGAAGGGGGGTTCCGAAGGAGAAGAAGCCAAGCGCTGATGAAAGTTTCCATGCGGTGCAGCCGCCACGCGTCGACATCACTTAAGGTTTGAAGGCCTACGACCCCCTGTCCCGAAGTTCAGAATTTTCTCAGCTCGTTTCATCCCAAATGGGTTTTTATTACAAATTATTTAATTTCCCGCTGATTTAATATTTGCCGCGAGGATTTTGCGGCTGAGGTTTGAGGGCAGCAAACAAGGTGATGAATATTTATAGAAAAGTTCCTTGTCGGGGACTGCGAATCTATTATTATTGGTGTGCTTGATTGCGACAGATGTGATGATGAATTTATAAGACGCTGTGAAGTTTGCGATAAATCTTTCTGGTTGGATTTATTTCGTTTGTGGTTTTGAATTCATAATTTGCTATGTTTGACTTTAAGACAGTAGAAGATGTGCAGAGTAATTTCGATAAGCTTTTATACACTATTCATAAATTTAGTTTAAACAAGTAAACTCTTCGCATTCTAGGAAATCGGAACTGTGGAGTAACTGAGGCAAAAAGCTGCCCAAAGTTATCTTCTAAAGATATTATAAATATGTTGAGTGCTCAAAATGAAAGTCATTTATTGCAGTTTAAAGGTGAACAGCGAAATATTATTCCAAATTGGTTTTGATGAAATTCCGAACTTTTCTTTGAAAATATTCTGTTGGCTAACCTGAGCGGCCATTTTGTTCCACTTCATCTCCGTTGCATCCTCTTCTTCTACTTCTGTTTGACATTTTGCCCAATATTTCTCAATTGGGCGGAATTGAAGGCAGTTGGGTGGATTGATGTCATTTTCGAAGAAATCCACCTCGTTGTTTCGATATCAGTGTACTACTTCTCCGCGGAAGTAGCAGCTTGCCAAATCAGGCCAAAGCATTACAGATACATGCCCAAGTAACATTACCAAAACCATCCAGCTTTATTAAGTTTGATTAAAGTTTTATGAAAGCAGCTAGAAATCAATTTGGTTTTATTATGGCAGCAAGAGGTGCCAATAGGTTTCAAATTTTAGTCAGGTTTATTAGAAGCTACACAGCTTCTTTACAACTATCGTTGAACCTTGTCTTCTAAAGTTTCCTTTACTCCTATTAAAGGTTTTATTTTGACTTTATGAACTCCTACAATGCTGTTTTGAAATGCCGTTATAGGACTCATTCAAATTATCTTATTATGGTCAGTTGAAAAAGAATTTTAAACCCATTTTGCCTCCAGTAAATGCAAGAAACGGCAAATTGGCATTGCGGAAAGTCACCAAATGACCAAACAGTTTTACGAAGATACATTAGCTTTTTGGCAAAAGTGTGATTTCTTGCAATCGCCATATTGAAATATATGAAATAATTGAAATGTGGAAAAATAAATACACAAAATTTTAAATGTAATACAAATCAACTGTAGATCAGAGACCGATTTTGGCATAAATTTAGATAACCTTATTGAAATTTTCAGGAAATTCATGAGTAATTAATCGAATATATTTGTTTCAATTTTGTTTTTGCTTATGTATACTCGCATAATCTCAGAGGCGCATTAATTATCGTGCCTATGTTCACCATAACTTTAAATGCGCATATGATTAAGAGCATGATAAGCTTTGAAAAAAAATTAATTTGTTTTGGATATTTTGCTATCAAACAAAATATGTCAACACCCTTTATTTTTTCATAGATATTATTTACTGCTAAATGAATCAGAAGAGCAGAGAATCGAACAAAGCAGAACAAAAAAAAAACAACCATCCACGATATCACAGTGAAGTTTGACAGCTGTGGTCGTTTGGCCCTATGCTGGTTTTGATGGCAGCCAATAGGTTTTAAGAAGACTCTCAAGTGCTCATAACATCTTTCACTAGAATATTTTCAAAACCTTTATGGTCTTATAAAGGTTTAATTAATTTGTTTGCGCAACCGTCTATGGAGTGGGTCACTTTGTACACATTTCGGCTATAAAGATGCATGGAGGAGGTGTTGGTGGACAAAACAGTTTTGAATGTAGTTTTATCAACAAAGCCGGAAGGAGTGCTATAAGACTGAAATAAAACTAAAATTGTTACTTGGGTTATGAGCTTTTATGTACGAAAAAAAAGAAGATTTTTCAGGCACTTCTGCTTGTACATTTTGGAATCCACAGTCTTGTTTGTCATTAAAACAGGGTTGTTTTGCCGGCAGCTGCAAATAAAGGGTGTATTCGATAAAAATGGCACACACATATATACTCATCAAAATTAAACTGATTATCGGATTTTCTTGAAATTTTCAGGGAATGAAGAACTACTAATGAGTTTTGATTTACAACATTTGTTTTATTCAATTTCGTCTCCCATCCCGAATGCCCGCACCTTCCTTTTCACTCCACCCATCAAATTTTGTACAACCGATTTTCCCAGTGTTTTTGTTGTTTTTACCCAAATTTTCTTCAATTCTAGCTCTGTTTTTATAGGTTTGGGATGTTTGCGAAGTTCCGTTTTCATAATTGCCCTGAATTTTTCAATTGGACGAAGTTCCGTGAATTTGGTGGGTTCATATCCTTTGGCACAAAATTGACTCCGTTGGCTCGGTACCACTCCAATACGTTTCGAGCGTAGTGGCAGAATGCTAGATCAGGCCAAAACAGAGTTGATCCTTTGTGCTTCTTAATGAATGGCAAGAGACGCTTCTTAAGGCACTCTTCCGTGTAACTCGCACCGTTTATTGTTCAGGAAGTGATGAAGGGAGCACTTATTCCACCACATCCGCAAATCGCCTGCCAGATTAGAAACTTCTTTGAAAATTTCGATAGTTTCTTCTTTCGAACATCCTCCGGAACATCGAACTTCAACTTGGCAACGAAATATTCTTGCCCAGACAGTTGACGGAAGTCGGCCTTGACGTATGTTTCGTCATCCATCACGATGCAACCGGATTTGGTAAGCAGCTTCGTGTAAAGTTTCCGGGCGCGGGTTTTGGCAGTGATGTTTTGTTTTTCATTCCGGTTTGGGGCTTTTTGCACTTTGTAAACATGTAACCCAGCACGCTTCATGGTTTTCTGCACAAAACTGACTGACACCTTAGACTTTTTAGCGACATCTCGAATTGACATGTTTGGACGGTTCTTGAATTGTTATACGACTTTCCTGGTCATTTTACTGTCCATTGGACCACTTTTACGACCACTCCCTACCTTCACTCAGACGCTCCTTGAAGGTTCTTATTACACGAGACACAGTTGTATTTGCAATTCCAAGCCTTTTAGCAATCCACCGGTGGGACGCCCCTGGATTTTGATTGTGAGTGCACAAAATTTTCACACGGACAATTTCTTGTTTCAACAACATGACTGGAACTACTGAATGTATAACTATGAAACTTGGCAGATGTAAATAATACACTATGGATAAGATCTACTTAAATTTCTAGGTTTTTTACTCATACGATTCAAAAGTTACAGAAGATTTTCGGTGTGCCATTTTTATCGAATACACCCTTTACCTTACCAAGTGATAAGTTTTCTCACGAATTTATCGGCAAATACTTATTTGAAGTTGCTAGGGACATGACCTTCACCAGTGGAATTATAAAACTTTTGTTCCGGGAAGCTGCCCATAATCAATCTTCACGTACGATTCGCCGTCCATGAGGGTGCAAACTTCGTACTAAGAACCTCATTGTATAAATTCCGAGCACTACATTCTGCTTCAGTATCCTGTTTTGTTGCTTACTGGCCCGATTATAATCCAACAGCCCTGGGTTAGTCCTTATCGTTATCAACACCTTCAAATGCATCTTCCGACCCTTAGTTTTACTACGACGCTTGCTATGATCATGCCGATCGATAGAATGTCGCTCACGAAAATGTTCAAGAATGATGCACACGGTCTTACTTTCTTACTTTCATACTTACTTATGTCTCCGGTCCATCCCCAGGGTTGCATAGCGCCAACGTGAAAGACTTCCATCCTGGGCGGCTGCTCGCTTTAGCCTTGACCTGGGCCAAGGTTAGATTTCGATCGAGTTCCTTTATTTCCTTATTGAGGCTCCGAAGCCATGAGCTCCTGGGTCTGCGTCTGCTACGATGTAGGCTGCTTGGTTCCAATCCAGCGCTTGTTTGCATATTTCGTTTCAGCTACTTCGTAGGGTGTGACCGACTCACCTCCACTTTCGTTCTCGAATTTCCACTGGTATCGGTTCTTCTTCGCATCGACGATGGGGCTCAGCATTTGCGCGTCGCGAAAAATATATAGGTTTTGAACGTTAATAACTAAGTTATTCCAAGATTGATTTCCAAAATATTTTCACCAATCGATCGGGACATTTTCTGCGCTTCGATTCCAATATTTAAATCTATTGCTTTTAAACATTCTACTATTGAAAATAACGGAAATACAAGGTGATGTCTTATAATGTTGATTTTTCAAAGTAAATTTACCAAATACACAGTACTTTCCTAGCGTAGACTTCATATTTAGGTAATGAACGAATTTTGCTTTAACCTTCATGTCAACACTGCTGGGCTGCAACAAAGCTGCCGGAAAGTGATAAACGCAAAAACGTCAAAGAGAAAGGTAGTTGAAGAAGAAGAGGGAACTAAAGGCTAAAACGAAACAAAACGAAAATTAGTTGAGTGCTGAAAAACGTGTATAATCACTCTGAAGAAATATCTATTATAACTTTCGTTATGATTGTTAAAATTATAGTTAAACTTATCATTGATGCCTGTAAGTAGATAAACATAATCATGAAATGAAATTAAAATGAAATTATAATACTTTACATAAAAAAATTATAGATTAAGTGCTAGCTGGTGTGAACAAATAGTTAAAGGAGATACATTCGGGAAATCAGAGGTCAAATTGGAAAATTTAAATCGGAGAAAAGTGAGTAGTAATTGGAAAACAAATTGAATCAGGAAAACTAACTAAAATGTTGTAACTAGGAAAGGAACAGTAAGTCGGGATAGAAGGAAAAGTGAAGGAGGGTTAAAGAGGAAACTTCTTTGTGAGTACTGAAATAACTTAATCTAATACTAAAACTAAATAAATTTACTGTTCTAGTTTGAGCTGACCAAAAACTGGAGCCTGCTACAAATTCACTTCCTGTATTCCGAACAATTCCAGTTGGAACAAGCGACACGTGCGGTCGTGTTTTTCGCTCTATCAATTCGAAGTTTGTTTTTCCCTTTTCCTCTTCGGCCGATTTCCCGCGATTGCGCGTCTAGTTCGTGAGCTATTGCCTGCGTTTGCTAAGTTATTAGCGATAGCAAGCCAGAAGGAAATGCTGCAAGGTTGTGATTTTTTTTTCACTCGACCTGTTGCCGTGGCAATGGGTCGAAAAAATAAACAAATGGCGACATCCACACCAGTGGCATCAGCTTTTGAAGCCACGTCGAAACCGAGCAGCTGCAAGCGGCTACGACATGACAACACCGGTCCATCGGACCCCAACGCTCAACTACTAGCGAGCAATCGGTTTGCTGCGCTCCCGATACAGGAGATATCGAAAAGAAGATGCCGCCGCTATTCACCACCTCAAGCAATTAAAGTAAATCCGATGTACAAGCTGTGCAGTACGGGTACAAAGATTTTGTGCTCGACGGAGGCTGACTACTGTGCTGTTGGCGCTCACCTCGTGGCCAAGCAACACGAGTTCTACACTCACGACGCACCCGGAAACAAACCGCAAAAAGTGTTTCTGCGTGGCCTTCCGAAATTCACTCCGGAGGCAAACTCCGCTGAGCTGCAAGCAGTTGCACGGAAGCCTTAGAAGGTGTTTCCCATCAGAAGCCAGCAACAGGGAAATTTCCGTGCCCAACTCTATCTGGTCCATCTGGAGAAGGGTACCATTATGATGGCGGAACTGATGACAACACGGGCCCTTTTCAACGTCTTTGTCGAGTGGGTCCGGTATCGTCCTTGGTAACACTACGTGAAGCAGTGTGGCAACTGCCTTGTGTGCGGCCATGGAACCCGAAACTGCCACATGAAACCGGTGTGGAAAGTGTGCCGAAGCGCACACAACCATGGATTGCGCCCTATCGAAGTGAGCCAACTGTGGCGCTAATCACGAAGCCAGCAACCGAGCCTGTCCCAAACGAGCGGAGTATTTGGCCATCCGCAAGCAGGCGTCCACCAAGTCTCGGCCTGGTCAACGCCGTCCGCCACCTCGAGTGGACGAGCAGAATTTCCCGACGCTCCGGTACCAAGTGCCGAATCTGCCGCCAGTTCCATTAAACCATCGCCAAGCAAACCGTCCGCCAGCATCCGTTCAGCAACGATTCGCGGCAGCCGTCGCCGCCTCCATTTCGGCTCCTCCTCCAGGCTGGTGCAATCCGAGTTGTAGTTCCTCCATGCAACCACCCACCGATGGACAGTTCTATGACACGGAGCAAATGGTCGAGTTCGTCCAAGAGTTCTACCGCTAACTACGTTCCTGCCGCTCGAAGGAAAAACAGCTCGCCTTGCGCCGTGACGATGAAACTTATTTTCAAACATGCCATCTGCTTCTCGAGTATTTCAGCTGCATGTTCTATCGAAGCAACTCGGAGTCGAGGTTGGAAGCTGTTGAGATCACAATCGTCACGGCCAGCATCCGATAACCGGAACAGCAACGTTTTCATCCCGATACCGGAATGCGACATGATCGCAGAGCCTAACTCGGAGGCAGGAGTGCAGTTTGTCATCGCCGCTCCAGCGTCAACATGCCAGCAGCTTCCGAAGCGTCATTCAGCGGCAGCCTATCAAGCAATTAAATCGCCTTAAATGCAACACAAATGCCACATTTGGCCTAATATTCGGCTGCTTTACTGCTATGATAATGCTTCATTAATGCTATTTTGCATTCGAAATGATGATTACAGGCTAGAAGCATTTAAATAGCATTTGAAATCCAACTTTACAACAGATAGCATTCAAGATGCTAATATACTGCTAATATAAAACTTGCAGCATCTGAAATGCAGATTTAGGGTTGATTTACTGCATATGCTAATGCTTTTTGGTTACCTGGACGGTGACCTAAATGCGAAACACAAAACCTGGGGCAACACCAGGCGATTCCGGAACAGACTAATTCTGCAGGAAGACCTGGAAGAGGGTCATTACACCATCCTGGGTCCGGATACTCCCTCCCGGTTGGGCAAATTCGGGGTCCATTCGACAACCAATGTCTTCCTCACCAACATGGGGAACAACATCGCCCAGCCAATCGGCCGGTGGTGGCTGATGTTGGCTTCTCGGTCAACCGGAATTGGATCAGCCGTTTTGGAACCAAGTCCCATTCCACCGTTGAGCCCACTAGACAGCAACGGCTCTAAGGATCGCTTGATAACTCCTGCAGAAAAGGCTGCTGAGATAAGTCAACTCTTCGTCAGTTCCTACAATCTCGGAGAAAAAATTGTCAGTCCGCACGAAGCTGCCGTTAGCGAGCTTGCAGACAACAATCATCTAAGTCCCAACGACTTCTCGGAGGAATTGGAAATCTCAGCTGACGAATTGTTGAGCTATATCAAAACGTCAAAGAACATGAAGGCCCCAGGTTTCGATAACATCTTGAACTTGGAGCTCAAGCAATTGAGCCCCCAGTTCAACGTTCATCTGGCGTTGATGTTCAATCAATGCCTGCGACTTAGCTACTTCCCCTTGTGTTGGAAGTCAGCCAAAGTCATCCCCATCCAGAAACCTGGGAAAGATCCTTCCTCTTCCAAGAGCTATAGACCAATCAGCCTTCTTTCAGAATTATCCAAGCTGTTTGAGAAAGCGATCTACCGTCGTCTTCTTTTATCTGCCTACGAACTCAACATCTTGGTCGACGAACAATTTGGCTTTCGACGTGGTCGTTCAACAGTCCACCAACTTAATCGAGTCATCAACATCAGAATACTTCACTGAATGGAAGATCTGTATCAACGCAGCGAAGACCCAGGTCATCTTCTTCCCACATTCCAACTCTCCTAAACTTCTTCCGTCTGAGAATTGTACAATAAGCCTGAACAAGCTGTTTTTGACCTACTTTGGCACAAATCAGGTTGAAAATATGGTTTTCCTATTCCAGGTCCTCAAAAAAACGGGTGTAAAGATGGCTTCAGTTGTCTTTTTCTTTTCATTCCATGGTTAATGCAACCATAGCAACACCCCTCAGCTGCAAAATTATTTTGCATTGTTGCCCCACTTATGAAATTTGCTTCGTACTGCATTCTCGAATCTCTCTTGCTTGTAGGCAATGCTATCAACGCCAGTATAAAGCACACGATTCATCATGATTTCATAGGGATATTTAAGTTCGTGTTTCGCTCCCTCGTTAAGAACAGTTATCGCCTGCGCTTGCTCATCTACAAGCCAGAAAGAAGCGCTGCAAAGTTTTGCAAGTTTTCTTTGCTCGACTTGTTGCCATGGCAATGGGTCGTAAAAAGGGTAATTCGCTTCCGAAGCCATATGGGAGCCGGGCACCTCGCGGATAAGGATGTTTGTGACAACTAGACCACTAGAATCATCCTAAGTATCTTGCCGTCAGCCATTTACAGCGACGAGGAGTTTAATGTGCTGCTAGCCACATAAACCGATGACATACATTAATTTCGAACGCCTTACATAACGAACGTTATTTTCAAGACGACAACTTAAATTTTACAATAAAAAAGTTTGTCTTTAAGTGACACGTTCGTGATTTATCCCTGCTTTTCGGTTCAGAAAGGGGTGGTCGCGGTAGATTTCATGTGTGAATAGGCTGCTACATAAACGTTCAAAAGTGCCTAAACCAATTGGACAGTTTGTAATGATGACTTGAAGATGCGATGGGAGGTCATTGCCCTGATATTCCCAAATGTAGCACGTGGTAAAGTGTTTCTTGTCTTCTATAACTGGACGTGATGGAATTGAGTAAACGAGTGAAGGCTCGTCGGGAATGATCTCTCATATGCATCCGTCGAACAATTCTGAACGGCCGTTGTGAGAATATCACCTTGAAAATCTCACATGCGCATAGCATGTCCAGTTACTAATCCCTCTCTCCTTTCTTCTGTTCTCTCCCCTATCACATGGCCGTGAGCGGTGCCTTATGACACATTGTGAGTCTCGATATGCGCAACCAAAGTTAGCTCTTCAAAAGCAGAAACACAGAGAAAACAATATGGACCCTACATCAAAGGAAGTTGAAGCCGTAAGTTAGGAACGAGGAACCCTAACCAATTTTGCTTTCAGCCAATTTTTTTAACACAAGCTTCAAGGTAAGATGACATAGAAATCAAGGTAAGAAAATCATAATAATTTCTCTGAATTTTTCATATATTTATGTAACATCATATGTTGGGACAAAGGGAGGGACATCAGAGCACCCGATTGAAGCGATTTTGATAGGAAGAGTGGGAATGCCAACTTCCTGTTGTGAACATTTCGTAAATAAAGGGTGGGCTCTTCTCCCTATCTAATGGGACTTTTTACTAGGCGAGGGCTCGGTTTTGGTGTGGTTTATGTTTCTGGAAGGAGATTCTCTCTAGACCCCTGTAGGTTTCGCGAGTAAGTGGAACATGATGAAACATTTACCACAGTATAACCTATCAAATCGTTTAACTAAAACAGTCAAGTGCTATAGGCAGTTGTCTTGCTACATTAGATGGTCGTTCATAAAAAAAGTTGGATTTTACAGAACGATCTTAACCGGGAGTATTAAAGACTGTATTCGATGAAATTTGGACACACGCAATTGTTCGTAACTTTTTAGCGGGTGGGTAAAAATTATTGAAATTTTAACTGAATGTATTTCATTGTGTTGTGTCAATTGTGTAATGAGTTTCATGAAAATCGGTCGAGTGATTTCAGTGACGGCTTTGAATGAAGAAATGGTGCGCTAACAAATTTTGGGCACTCACTTCGAAAACCCAAACGCTTCTCATCGTTGGATCGGAAAACAGCTCGGAAGCGCACATTCAACCGTATCTCATGTGATCAAAACGTTCAAGGACCATAAGACAACCAAGTGGAAAATGGTAGTGGCAAAAAACGTGGCACATCAAATCCGGAGAAGGCCAGGATGGTATTGAACCAATTTAAGCGTTATCCCAACATTTCGATCAGGGATGTTGCGAAAAAGGCGAAAGTTTCAGTTTGTTTTGTGCAGAATACAATGAATACGTTTTGGATTACATGTGTACAAGGTCCAGAAGGCACCGAACCGGAGCGTTAAACAGAACTCGGTGGCCAAAACTCGTGCAAGAAAACTGTACAGGGAGTGGCTCACAAAGCCGTTCTGCATTGTGATGGACGATGAGACCTACATTAAAGCCGACACCAAACAAATGCCAGGACAGGGACACTACGTCGCCACCTCTAAGTTGGCCGTTCCGGAGAGTGTACGGAAGAAGAAACTGTCGAAATTCGCCAAAAAAATCCTTGTCTGGCACGCGATCTGCGGATGTGGCAAAATGAGTCAGCCTTTCATCACCTCTGGGACCGTCAACGGACAAATATACAAGGACGAATGCCTCCAAAAACGACTTCTGCCCTTTTTGAGATCTCACGATGGCCCGACATTGTTTAGGCCGGATTTGGCATCTTGCCCCTATGCCCGGCCCGTCTTAGACTGGTACAAAGATAATAATGTAGTTTTTGTACCAAAAGACGTCAACCCTCCAAACACTCCGGAACTTCGCCCAATTGAAAAATTTCGCGCAATCATGAAGGCAAAGCTCGTTAAAACCCCAAAACTTATAGAAAATGAACTTGAACGAATGAAAGTGTGGTTAAAAGTAAGTAAGCAAGTCGGTCCTATCATTGCCCAACATTTGATGACAGGAGTCAAGACAAAGGTACGGGCATTTGGGTTGGGAGAAGAGGTTCAATAAACCAATGATGTCAAAACTTAACCATTTAGTAGTACTTTATTTCCAGAAAGTTTGAAAAGAATCGGGCTCAAGGAAATTTTTTGGTGACCTATTTTGTGTGTCCAAATTTCATCGAATACAGTCTTTAACAGCGAAATCTACTTCAAAGAGGGCCGTCAAAAATGTCTATTGTCACATCTAAAGCCGCATTCTCAAAACATCTTGTGTTGGACCGATTTGGCATCTTGCCACTTCTCAATGGTGACGAAGAAATGGTACGGAGAAAATATTGTCATTGCGATAACTCGTAACATTACTCCTTCAAACTGTCCAGAGCTCCGACCGATCGAGAAATTGTCGAAAAATGGGACGAGAGTCAAAATCGGTTCAAAATTTCAAGCAGAAGTAGACAAAACCTTCCGAAACCAGAGAAGAGAAGCTTTTCCAAACCTTAATGGCAGGAGTCAAGTCAAAGGTCCGAAAGTTTTGGCGTGAGGGTGAAATTTAAATCTATTATTGCAAAAGTGTAAACTAATATGCCTACTTGAGAAACATAAATGTTGAGAAAAATATTTGTTAGGTTTTCTGTTAAACCTACAACGTTCGTGCTCCGCTCAATATTGACCATTTTGACTTCACATAGAAAAAAGTCACGTCTGGGTATTTCAGAAGTACACAGCAACTTCAGAAAAGCTCAGCAACGATGAAGTCGATGCAGATAATCAATTGCAGCAAATAGGATTCCTAGTAGCACACTTGTTGCAAAGTAGTCCATGTATCTGCTACGTGACTCAAATGAATCACATAAAAGTTGCTGCAACATATTATGACACAATTGTGTTGCTTAGGAAGTTAACAAATAATTCCAAGCTCAGAACTTCGAACAGATTCTTAGAACTTAAGGGAAGATTGAAGAGTTTCAAACAAATTCGTCAAACTTCAAATACTGCAAGAAATGTCCATAGATTCCAGACTTCAATAAGATTAGTGAATTTAAACACTCAAATTGAAGTAAAAACTCACCAAATAAAACACATCCTAAGGCCACGTTGAGTTGCAGTAACTCCTTCAACCGCCACCAACCAACCAAGACGGTCGGGTATGCTTTCGCTCCCAGCTGATGGGATCATTAGGGAAATTATTTCGCATTTATATTATAAATAAAAGCCATTGCCACACGGCGGGTCTGCGAAGTTCGCCTCCACCGCCAATCCGGACGGAGAACTCATTAGCGAAGTGCAACATGCATTCTTTCTTTCTTGCAACCAGCTTCCTCGGATTTCTCTCCACACACCTACGAGCTACCCAGCAAAGTGATAAGAGCAGTTCAAACGGCGCTGAAATTTTTCCCCGAAATGCATGTTGGAGAAAAACTTTTCTTCCTCATTTGGAGAGGAATTTTCCAGTGTGTATGTCGCGGAACTTCGTTCTCGGTGCTCTTGGCAAGTAAACTATCCAAGTTAAGTTGGTACAACATAGTTGGGCGCGGGTGAGATTTGCGAGTTTTAAATTAATTCACTTTCAGATCTACTCACTCGGTTTGTAGGTGATGGCGGGTGTTATTTCAACGAAAATAATCAGAAATTTGTTTTTGTTTTCATAAAATTGTATCTTATCTTACGTTAAGAATAACCATTTACAATTAGAAAAAGAGATTTGAAGGCAAACATGTTTCTACAAAACACGCAGAATCGGTAGCTTTTCATTGCAATCTGCGGCCAGGTTGAGGGTATTTTCCAACCGGATGGCGGAAACCAGATAAGAAAATGAAAAGGAAATGCTGAAGAATCTTGACTGGGAACGATTTTTTTCTCAGTGGCAAGAGTAATTTGCTAATTAGTTCCACGCGATGCCGTGGAGGTTCCTGCCGTGAGGTCATTTTTCTGATGTGCACTCTGGATCAGATAACATTTAAAATGCTACAAAAGGGTAGATTTAATCCGGCAAATAATTACAATAAAATTAATTTCCAGCAAGGATTAGAGTGCCAACAGGTGATATCGACAGGTCGACCGAACATGCAAGCATAAATTATTTTCGATTCGAAATGAATAATTGTTAATGCCGTTTGGAATGTTGCTGTGAACAGACTAACGATGAAAAATCAATTGTAATCTACAGGCCAATAAATCTTTTGCTAGCTGACAGCGGCGACAGCTTTCGTTGAAGTGTTACCAAAGTTTTATTAACAATCAGCTGGCGACGAGGAGCAGGGAAATTGAGTTGAAATCTCGCCACGACGAGAAAATTGTACATCTGCTCCGAGGGTTGGAAATTGGAAGGACTTGTATAGGATATAAAGTGAAAGTGTACTGTACCTACTTGTTATCTACATAAAGTTTTATTACCTCACTTTTATCGCTTTTCTATGGTTGCCACAAGGAGTAGAAGATGAGATGTGGAATGATAAGCTGGTGTATAGTTCAAGAGGAAAACAATAAAACCTCGGATTGTTGTAGAGAAAAATGGCCTACTACATGGAATGTTTTGATAGAGTTGATGAGAAGAGTGCACAGCCGATGACATAAGTTTTCTGAATGAGTGTTTTACTGTTGGATTGTGCTTGAAAAATACGCGTAGAACTACAGAACTAAGACTGGATTTCTCCGCGAATAATCTCCTATGATCGTGCTTGTAATATTTTGTGCATGCCCAAATGTTATATTTACAACTTTATAGAATAGACCTGTTTCTGAACACGGAGTTTATTCACATCTCAATTTGAGCAAAACTGGTTTAATCAAGGGGTGAGTCTCTCAGCACAATATCTCTAGTGCCCACTTTTTAGTGTGCTTCTAAGTGTTATGATGAGCCCTGATGTTCCAATAGGTGCCCTGTGTCCACGGCCATTTGACAGTTTTGAGTACGCCCTAGGACAGGACCTGCCAGCTGTTAGTGCAAAAACAAGACCATTTAGCTGTCAAAAAAGACCGTTTTTTATTGGTCGCTGTGACAACCACCTCTACCGCCTCCGTTGAGTTACGTTACAAGCAGTCAGTTTGTAGTTGATTTGGCGGTGTTGCTAGTCACTGTTTTTTCACTTTTTTCGTTTGTGACAACTGAACAAATGCGGAAATAAAAGTTCACTTTCGCAGTGGTTTATTTTACGAAGATTTAAAAGTAACGTGTATTATTAATTTAAATTTTTAATATCATCCTTTCCTTCCCTGTAAGGCAGTTTTGTATTCGAAGAGCCTCAAATTCACGAACCTCTCCATTTAAAATATTGACAATTGTTAAACGTTTACTTTATTGAATATTACCAAGTATTAAAAGAATATCGACGAATTTTGATTATATTTTTAATTACATTATTTTCAATGTGTAAACATATCTGGCAATACTGGAGCGACCCCCGTATCATAGCAATCATAAATTTATAAGAGGTCATCTCTCTCTGAGCTGGCAGGTCCTGTCCTAGGGTACGCCTGGCAACTAGGCGGTTGTTTTGTTTTTCGTTGCTTTGTTTTCCAGAAAATGCTATAAGCTTAAAAATTAGTACACGCAAAAAAAGTCGCAGTAGAAACTACAATTTCGAGGGTTAAATTAAGCGCAATCACCAACAATTTTCAGCTGGCTATAAATGCGTTTGATTTTACCATGCCTGCGATTAGATCAACCATGTTGCGGTTGATATCAATATGAGGTTTGTCAAATATACCACGAACGTTGAAGGTTTTACTATAAACGTAGTATATTTGACTGAAATTTCATGGTAGTTTTAAAGATAGGCATAGTCGGGTGAAATGGTAGTTTTTACTACAAGATTTTTCCTGTGTAGATTACTGAACACGCTAAGAAAAAAGTACCCAGCGGAGCAGTTTAGTGTGGGAAGCCAACTTTGGGTATAATCATGTTTACCTACCGTTGGGTACAAGTTACTTATTTGTGAGTAAAATTTAACCAAAACTAAGTTATTTGAACCCAATGGTAGGTAAACATGATTATGCCCAAAGTTGGCTGCCCACAACTGCTCCACTGGGTACTTTTTTCTTAGCGTGAATACGAGAAATAAAGTGAGCAACGAAATATGTCTATTTAAGCTACATAGTTTAATATTATGTATTGCTAAGAAATAAAATAAAACAAATGAAATCAATCGCCTATGAATGTTCCAGTATTCTTTCTCGTCCTTCGAAAAAGATAACTTTGTTCTTTGCCCATTCGTTTGGCAATAAGGACATTAAGCCTTCGCCCGAAACTTTTCAAAGCCCTTAGGAGAAACTATAAATTGCAATGGTTTTCAGCTGCTCTATTAGGCCGAGTCTTCCATACCTCTGGCAAAGGAAAGTTATTGTTAGATATAGTTATGAGTTAATCTTACCTTTTTCGCATCACTTCTCGGCTTAGAAACCGGAATTCCTCTGGGTTTCCTGAATATGTGGTTCTATAAAATTATATTATCGGAGCTCCACCAACATTTTCACGAAGGCTCCCAACCATGATCCGTATGAGCTCAGAAATCTTTCGTATCCTGTTGATGGGTAACTGGGCCAACTTATTTCGGATATGATGGTTGATGGTTCCATATTCCACTTCCAATTTGCTCCAAAAATGTACGTTTAATTTGAGCTGCAAAGTGATATCATGTCATTTAATCACTTATCTTATCCATTTTTCCACGCGAGATTTTGCCTCGACAAAAAGGTAACTCAAGTTCACTTTTGAACAATTTCATCAATTACGAAACAAACAAACCAAAACAACACCACATCTGTTACAACTTATATTGCCAATTTTCCAGAGTTGCTAGGCTACATCATCGAAGAGTACAAATGTCAAAAGTGTTCCACAGAGTGCCACACATGTTCCGTTATGGTTTGATTTTTTCTACTACGGCGTGCCTGGCACACCGTTCTAAGCGACTTACCCCTTGGGTTTATTGTGTGCACAGAAACAAAAGCGTTCACGAAAATGGAAACAAACGGTGAACAAATTCACGTTTTCATGATTTTTACCCAAAAACGTGAACTTGCTCCCGATTCCGTGATTCAGTTCACGGTGCATTTTTGCTTGTTCTCGAAATCATGACTGCCGTTCACGGATATGGGCACGGATTTTTTTCCGTGTGTTGTTAACGCCTGTTCATAACAATCTATGAGGTACGTAACGGGTGGTAACTAAAATTTTAGATTTTTTGTTCTCTAGCTGTGAAAAAAGACAAACATACTTGAGGGTCTGATTTATTGAAATTAAAGATACATTGTCCATTGTTGAAAAAAAACTGAGTGAACATTTGAAAACGGTCCGTAATTGGCTGTTCTGGACAGACCTTCATGTCAACGTAGATAATGTATCTCTTGATTCTACTTATCAACTGTTTGCGTGGCTTACCAGTTATTTTTGTACACCAAGGAGCTCAAAATCCCGAAGAAATCTTCGATTGGGCGACAATGAGGAAGATTTGTCGGGTTGTGGTTTTTGGGGGAAGCACATATGGCATAAGGTCGTTTGGCGTAAATTCGTTTATCATAAAGCCATTTTTCATAATAATAACTTGAACTAAGTGGTAATTTGGCATCATGACGTTTGGCATAATGACCATTTGGCATAACACTACTTAAATAATATAGAATCCAAGTGGTCATTTGGATTAATGACCATTAGGCATAATGTCATTGGAATAATAGCATTGGCATATGTTTTTTTTTATCTATTGTAATATTCCTTTCTTTTATATGAGCTGTTCTTCAAAATATGTCATTCACAGGTTTCAGGGTAAAAATTGGAATTTAAAAATCAAATGTTTTCTTCTCTGATGTTGAAAAGTGAATTCTTTCATCGACTTAAAATATGAATTGCTCAATTATGTTTGGCATAGTTCATTCGAATCGACGAATAATTTCCACGAAAAGGTAAATATGGGGAGTATTGTATTTTACTTTCTCTTTTGATTAGGCTGTTCTTTAAAATTTGCTTAAATTATTTACATGCTATGATATAATTATTATACCAAATCATTTATTTTTCTCTTAAATTTAAATTGATGTGCCCATATCACAAAACCAAATGAAATTGGGTAATTGCTTGGAATAGATCTAATTTTCTAGTATTTATGCCAAACTGTCTGTATGCCAAATGTTTCTGATGAAACGTTAATTTACAGATTTTCTATCCAAATAATCTTTCTCAAACTGTTCGTTGCTAATGCCAAATGACCTCTATACCAAATGAATTTTGACTATCTACACACTTAGAAAATAACACCGAACTCGGTTCAATTTTCTACCGAACCACATCGGTTACCAACAAGAAACCGAATAAATCGTTTATATATACTGTTTTCGGGTGACTTTTAAGAACCAAACCCGAGTTTCGGTTACTATATGATATATTTGACAGATAAAAATGAAAGATGAACCGAACAGTACTGTAAGGAGGGATATTCAAGAGTTCGGTTCACGAGAACCGAGAAAACTCGGTAAACTGAACCGAGCATTCGCTGAATATTCATAAACGCCAAACACTTCTCTTTGAGTCAATTTCACGACAGCTATGTCTACCGAAAAACTCGGTTAGCTGACTTGTTAAGACCTGAAAAATCGTCAACCATTTTATCTCCCGTGTGCTTTGCCAAAATTCTCCGTACTGTGTTGTTTTTTCAGGTGAAATGAAACAAAAACAACAGGAACAGGTTTAGTAATAGATGAAGATTATGAGGATGAAGTCCAATAAAGAATGTAACTGACATAACTGGTTTTATTACAATTAAATTCGAAACTATTTAAACCAACAATTCCAGCTCTGCCATAAAGAACCGAATTCCGTAGCTGCAACAGAAAAGTCGGTTTGTTTGACAGTGTTCGTTAATATTTGAGTAAACCGATGTTTGGTTATTGATGATTGGATTTATTTTTGTCAACCGAGTTTTTCGGTAAATTTGACAGTTTGCTAGAAAATAAAAATTTAACGAGATCTCGGTTGCTCCAATTTGAACCGAACAGACAACCGAGCGTTCAGCAGATGAAAACTCGGTTGAAATTCAACCGAGTTCGGTTCTATTTTCTAAGTGTGTAAGTTATGCCAAATAATAATTATGCCCACTGAAGCTGAAGCAGCTTTCATTTATCGAAATTTATGCCAAATGGTGTTTATACCAAATGACCGTAATATTTTTAATTTTTTCTTTGTTTTATGTCAAATGGTCATTATGCCAAATGGCTTATATTCCAAATGATCATTATGTCAAATGACCATTGATAATCCAATATCTTATCCCAAATGACATTATGCCAAACGGCTTAATGCCAAACGGCTTTATGCCAAACGGCTTTATGCCAAACGACCTTACACCATATGGAGAAGCCCCATGGTTTTTGGTGCACATGGGATCGAATGGGTATGCAGGAACGATTGTGTTGTTTTGGCTTAATTCTATGACGCTTTATCCGGCCAAAACACGTGTTGTCCATCTGCATGATGTTTTTGTAGAAACGGGATCAAATTTTTCTTCAAACATTCGTTCTGGTACATATCTTGATTGATAGCCAAACGAGAGGGTTTATTGTTTATTGTTTATTTGAAGTATACATCAACAGACCAAGCGTAGGTCCTAATGATGTTAAAAAGAAAATAATACAATAAGAAACGATTACATAACTTCTTAACTGGAGTCAAGACACAAAAATAAAAAAAGTAAAAATAAAGTAATTAAAGCTTCACACTATCTTAACAACGTGCGTCAATTGTTCTAAAAACGGTAGAAATTCTCCGACCAAGTGCGTTCCGCGTCAGATGGAAATCGAACATGGACGCCAGCCTATTGAAGGTTCGCTGCAACCCGTGAATAGCGCTATGCAACCCATAGTTGGTGCGGCGAAAAGGAAGCCTGAGCATGGAGTTGTGGCGCATTGGCTTTGGTTGGACGTTGATGCTAATTTGTTGAAGGATCCTTCCGCAGTCGATTCTTCTTTGTAGCACATCTGCAACAGTTAAAGCTCTACAGACATCTCTACGGACCCGCAGAGGCTCCATGTCGACCAACTGACACCGACTTTCGTAGCTAGGAAGACGAAAAGGGTCGCTCCAAGAAGTCTACGAAGTGTGAACCCAAGAAAACGACGTTGAATAGATTCGATTCGCTCGGCGCCATTATCCTAGCATGGACTCCAGACCGCTGATCAGTACTCCAGTGTCGAACGAACGAGGTAAAAATAGAGCGTTTTTAGGCAGTGAATGTCGCTGAAGTTCTTCGCAACCTTGAATATAAAACTGAGTGTCCTTAAAGCTTTGTCAACAACATACGATAAATGTTGCGTGTACGTCAGTTTAGAATCCAGCTGCACGCCTAGGTCTTTAACGCGCTGCGTTCGTTCGATGGTCGTACCGAGAAGATGGTAGTTGAACAGAATTGGTTCCTTCTGACGTGAGAAGGTTATCACTGAGCACTTGGCCGGATTGACCACCAACCGATTTAGAGTACACCAATCAGCAAAGGCATCAACCTGCGCTTGGAGGAAATGGAAATTGGCGGTTGAACAGATTCGCAACCATGGCTTCGAAATACCTCTCTTGGACATGGAAATGTACAGCATCACTCCCTGTTAAACCTTATGTTTTAACATATATTTTATATTCGGAAATGCAGCAGAACTATCCAAGGACTATTATCGATCGTTTCCGGGAATGTTCGTCTTGGAAAGAGGGAAGTAAATTACAAAACATTTTCCGGAATAATTGTTTATCAACCAGCGTCATTGGGATTTCAGCGTCAAAATCTGTTTCTCAGCGTATTGCGGGTCTCTTGCCTTCTTTTAGCACTATGTTCCGACTCTTTTCAATGTTGTGTAGTATAACTGGTGAAAGCAGTTGAACTTTCTTGCGGTTTCCTGTTGGTAGAGTGAATTCTAGTTGTCTTTTGGCTGGTCTTCCACTACCTTGATTGCGAGTATCTGCTGGGGATCTGTGGATATAGTAAACAGTCGATGCCGCAACACTTTCGCATATAAATTGCTGTACCGTATAGTTTTTGCCGAGATTTCTGTGCAGTTCGTAGAACTGAATAACTCGAAATGCTTCTTGTATCGACGTCAACAAACCAAAAAACTAGCAGAAAGAAGAGAGAGAGAGAGAGAGAGAGAGATAACACATATACACTTTAATTTCTCTTCGAGCTCGTTTTTTGTTGAGCATAGGGGCCTCTTAGACCATCTCCACCGGTGGGTTCGTATCTGTAGCCACCCACTTTGGCAGTGGTCGTCATAAAAAGGTAACACAATAAGACTCAAACTTATTCTCGCTCCGGCTTTGTTTTGCTAAGTATTTCGTGCAGTGTATAGTTTGAATATTCTTTCGTACAGGTTTTCGACGTTCTGGTTTGTCCCGAAGATTGGATCTTAGGAAACATCCAGCCAAGCCCTGCAAAGCACATTGCCGTCTTGTTGCTTCCAATTCTTTACACGGGGTTTTGATGCTCTCATTTTTTCACAACATATCACAATAAACGTGAAATTTGCAAATAACACTTTAAAAACAAATCGGAAACACACAAATTGAAATGAAAATCGTCTAGATGAAGATGTTGTTTTAACGTTTGAACTTGTTTTGCTTATTTTACTTCAAATAGCAACGCTCGGCTCGGTTGGGTCGGGTTGCCAAATTTATGAACCGGCTGCTCACTGAGCGACCAAATTGTCATTTTCCAACCCGGTTACCAACCACCGGCGAGTTGTCGAGTTTTCAAACAGGGTAACAATTTACCGATATCACCATATTGGTGCGGCTGCTCTAAAGGCCACAAGTCAAAAAACTATAAGCAGAGGATTGTTTTGATTGATTTATTCAGACGTTACCAACAGAGTTAATGTTTTAGTACGGAATACTAGAAGGACTTTTCGTGATTTTTGTGTTTTAACATTTTCATTTGCGTACTTGAAAAAATCGCCTTATCACCTGAACTTGAAAAATCTCTATTTTTGCAGTGTAATTTGGGACCACAGTTGCATCAGCGTTTCCTCGTAATTTCACTAGCGCGTCGAGTCTTCAATCAAGAGTGTTGAGAGTCCTCCAAAAGTGCGAGGAGTTCCGCTTCCTGACATGTATGTTCATGTTCGACAGGTACTTTTTCACTGTTTGGCCGGTTGAACCGACCTTTTCCCTCGGTCTTCCGCTTCAGAATATTTTGGAGCTTCTTGTCGCTCAGGGTCATCGGCCGGTCGGAACCGGGCTTTCTTCCGATGCTCTGATTGTTGTCTAGTAGTGCCAAGATGTTGTAGATGCCGGAACGGGCGTATCCGACGTCCACAAAGTGCCACACGAACGAACGGAGTTGCGTCACTGTTTTCGCCATCACGGTTAGAGTTCGACTGATAGAGCTGTCAAATTTTGTCTGCTGACTCATGGGTTACTATGATTGATGCTGCATGGGTTGTTTCGTCAAGCGGGTAAAGGTAAACCCATGAAAAATCGGTAATTTTTGTTCATTGTCTTTAATGCAAACGTTAGTTTGAGCTTACGAAATTGACAAAGTTTGGTTATAATCACCTATTGCTCAAGATAATCAGAGACCCGGTATGAAATTATGCTCATTTCACATTCAACTTCCGCACTAACCTGAGCTCGTTATTCTATCCATTCCATGCCACTCTCCGTGTTCTCACTCCGAAAAATCCACTCCAACTCTGTCTCTCGCATTCCACCGAGACCGAAATTTAAACTAATTTCTGGTCAGCGTATTTTCTAATTCCGACAGAATACGTATGGATTTCGGTTTGGTTCTCCGAAGCAACTCTGGAAATAATTCGTCAGCGGTTTCCCATTCCATCGTGGGCTGGTATTTGCCTCTGCAGGAAAAGGAACCCGAACACCGAAAGGAAAAGCTAATTTCGTGCTGCTTCCTCACCTTTTCGGAGCAGACTAACGAATGTTTGTCCGCTGATATAACCGTTGATTACCTTCCGCATCGTACCGGTTCCGACTTGGCTGGCTGCAGCTATGTAGAAGACACACTTGTCGTACTTGGAGTTCCCACCGGGTGAGCAAATATCAATCTGTGTGAACTTCACTTCAACGGAGCTTAGGTAAGTCTCGCTCGGATGCACACCGACCGACTCACATCCAACGGAGCGAACGGGGAGAAATCCAATAAAATAATAAAATAAAATCTCGTGTTCAAATATTTATTCAAAATTTCAATATTTTGAATTTCAATTCCTTTTCTGCAATCGTTTTTTTTTGGTGGCCGTCGACGCAAGCAAGAGTGAGGGAGATTTTATGTGTTGAACCATTTCGACTGTGCGAAGCCGATTTTCCCGTCAACTTGCAATTTCGGGCTCTGGGCTGGGAGGGGGGGGATAGAAGGGGAGGGCAAAAGTGCACCAGTTTGTAATCCTTTTATGCTGGGTCCTATTCTCAAGAGAAGGAAAGGTTACGACACCATGCCTCGCTCGGTTGGCTGTTGTCTTTTAGCCGATTTCATCCTTTCCTCTCGGGCACGGAAAACGGAGAAAAGGATTTTCTTTTCGTCGTCATCGGCCCACTTACCCACTTTGGTTGAATTGTTACAGCGCTTGTAGCACAAGTGGCGGTGCTTGAGATGGTTTTTATGCTGTTTTGCTCTCTTCAAGGAGCATGGAAATTGGATTGTGGCTTAGTTTTGAATTTGGAAGTTGAAATCGTTTCAATTTTAAGCTTTGAAGTACATCGAATAGTAAATGGGAGTGATTTTTCCTATCCTTGTTGTGTTTTGTATGTACTGCTCCGGAGAATGTCAAAAATTGCAATTGCAATTCGAGTAACTCGCTTTGAAGTACCGTCCTACAATCGTGGAGAAACGTATCTGATTAGCTGAAATGGTGAGCATGAGATCTACTCCCGATTTCGGATTCCCATCTCTTTAAAGAACCTCCCTCGAAATCCGGAAGATGAAAGGGAAAAAGGTGTTAAACTTTTTAATACACCTTATCAATCCTTTTCATCCTCTTAATTTGATTACAACCGGCAAAAGTCGTTATCATTCCATCGGGGAGCATAGAATCACCCGGGACCTGGGAAAAAAAGAAATCCCTCGTATTCAACAGCTAAGCAGCTTTGCCGAACATGGCGAAAGGATGCCAGTAAAAAAAGCCCTTTGAGTCGCAGCGTAAATATTTTATTCATGATGATGACTGTTTTCAAATTCTTCGGCAAAGGGTCTCGTTTCGGGTGTGATAAATAGACAACCGGCAGGATTTGTGAGGCACGCGACTTTTCCTTTTTTTTGGCTTTATCACACAACGGTGTCAACATCATTACTTTCCATGTAGATGTTAAACTCGAGTAAACTTTTTTTTGTGGTTTAAAAATCTCACAACACGAGTATATTATTCCAACTTTGAAAAGATGAGGTAGAGTAGGAGATATACTTAAGCCATCCTCCCATTGGGGAATCCAAAACGTGGGATGATCGGGGGAAATCTTTCCCTCTCGAATGGGTAAACATCACCTTTTTCCACTTGAATGACATCTCATGCGCGCTTGTACACAAGGTGGAAGTCCGCAGACAAATTAGATATGTTTGATGACAAATTACATTCAGATTTCGGTCCCTTCAGGTCCCAACCTCGCCAGCAGAAGAATATCCGTCCGGAAGCGGGGGAGGTGATAACACTTTGGTTGTTTGTTGTGAAAAGGTGTGGCGTAATGCCGGAGAAAGAATTCCACGGCTCTGTGGGGATCGTTCAGGCGGAAACCCGAGTCCCTGGTGAGAGGATTCTTCCTGTCTCGCAAATAAACCCATCAACGTAATTTGATTTGTGTTGAGGCGTAGAAAATCGTGTTAAGGGATGCTTTTGTTGTGATTCGGCGAGGGTCCTGGAAGTGTCGGAGCTTTCTAAGGAAGTGGAAAGGAAATCAAAGGTCAGCCCTGGTAACGTAAAGTACAGTTGATATTTGGAATTGAGGGTTGCGTTGTAGGGAAAATTGAAGCATATGGGATGGAGGATGGGTGGGACCAATAGAGGCGTGTTTCAATTACGCTCTACAGTAGAGCCCAGAATCCCAAACCGGAAGATTCTGAAGATTTTTTTTTTTCGATTGAAGCAGAAGTTTGGGATCCGAACTGCGAAGTTAAGCCTAGTATCATAGACTAACTCTAAGACCAGTAGGTCCCTTACTAAAACGATTTTTTTCTTGGCTCAGTCAGTACTAGAATATCGGTCCCAAGCTCGGTCTCAAGCTTACTAATGCGCCCCTAATGAACTCACATGAACACACTCTCAAATATTCCGTCAAAATAACACAGCAAATCAAAACAAAGGCGCAAATATGTATAACAAGGTGCTGGCTTCAAGGTGTAATTCGGACCAAGGGGTTCTACAACAGTGAACCAATTTCAAATCGCTAGTTACATATTGATTGTTGCTAGTATGCTGCTGGAAAGTAAAGAGCTGAAGTAGTTTTTACCATTTCTACTGAAGTAATTTGGACAACTGCTCCAGTATTGGTGAAATGCCCGTTTTCCTTGCGGAATAGTCGAACGGAATATTATTCCGCGAGGAAAAGTGACATTCAGATGACCATTTAGATTACATGGGAAGGCGTTACTAACGTTACGAAGTTTGCACTCCTTTTTAGCTGCACATTACTTTTGAGCGCCATACGACTGATCGCAGCAAGCCGTGCTTTGAAACTGACGTGTTTTGTTTTTGCTGCGTCGTTTTCGCGAATCAAAATATCAAAATTAATTCGTAATTCAACATAAACAAACAGTTAAATCATAAAAACTCCGCCTGTTTTGTTTACAACTTAGTGAATATAATCGATTCCCTTCCAAAATATGTAATGATCGATAGCATTTCCCCATTTTAATAGTAATTTTTTTTGCACCCGGAGGCAGAGTTGAATCAGCTTTGTTTTGTTTGTTGGTGCTATAAGTATTGTGCCACCCGTGTAAAAAAGGTTAAATTAGAGTATTTTTCCGCTTGGTCGCGAGTGTATTCGTGATTATTAGCAGTTTTGAAGTCGATATAGAGTCGCGTCATAACGAGGGATTTTGATAAATGGCAGAGTGTGATGTGAAAAAAAGAAGACTAGTGCAATGTAAAAAAACGGCCATTTGCTGGTCAGAAGCAATAATCGAAGCTAACGCACATGCGCGTCAGTGCGTCTGAGTGGTTGGCATATAATTTCAGATGCACTCATCACGTGGTCTACAGAGGGAGAGCTGTGATTTTTTTTTTCATTCATTGCCCAGTGATTGTGATTTCAAGTTTAATTTCTACTCGAAAGTGTTTTTCACCTGCAATTTTCATTGTATTTCATTTGTGTACGAAGTACTAAATATATTCTTGCTATTCCACGCGAAAAGAATGATGTGGAAATATTTGCCTAAGAGCGGAGAGCTTCTCCTTTAGAGACATAAATGCATCCTTTAGCATCACAGGGTGGCCGTCCAAAAGAAGACTGAACATCAGCAACAATTTCCGGTGAGAGCTATCGGATTATAACTAAATTTGAACGATACTACTAAATACGTGCCATCGTCAAAACAATATGACTGGAAGTGTATGCACAATACTTATTTCCATTTGATGTTTTTATTTTGTCTATGCGGGGCTGGCTGTAAGTGAAAGTTACCTCGGAATGGACGTGAGTAACCAGGCATCCTGAAATGGGTCACTGGAACTCAACAGAGCTATCACCTTCCAACTCCCGGGCTAAAAATGTTTATCGTGTCGACAAAAGTTCGTTTAACTGCAAACACTGCCGGACGGTGGCCGTTGGATTGTACATACACACATACATATACATTACTTTTGAGCGCCATACTAGCCTAAAGCAAGCGTGAACAACGTTATTGTTTGCAATGTTATGTACAGAATACAACTTTTTTGCAATCTTCCATACAAGCCTGATTCCAGCGATATGTGGCTTAAATTTACATTAAAGGGCGTACGGAATTAAATTGCGACACACACAAATATTCAGCAAAATTCGCCCGTTCAACCAATCATCTTAAAATTTTCAGAGAGTAAAATAAAACATGTTATGAATATTTTCCCATGTTTGATTTATTCATTTTTAATTCCCTATCCAAATGCACGAATCTTCTTCTTTACACTACTCATAAGGTCCTGTACAAGATTTGGACCAACTTTTTTTTTGCGTGGCATTCCATTTTTACTTCATATCTTATCTTATATTAGAATGCTTCCAAAGTGCCTGCTTCACGATGTCCCAGTACTTTTCACCGGCCTCAGTTCCGGTGCGTTCGGGTGGTTGAGATGCTTCGGCACGAAATTGACCTCCTTTGCCTTGCACCACTCCAAAACCTCTTTCGAGTAATGGCACGAGGCTAAATCCGGCCAGAAAATCGTAGGACCATCGAGTGACCTCAGAAGAGGAAGTAGACGCTATTGGAGGCATTCCTTTTGGTACACCTGCTCATTGACCGTTTCAGTTGTCACGAATGGGGTGCTCCGCTTTCCACACGAGCAAATTGCTTGCCAAATCATATATTTTTTTGGCAAACTTTGACATCTTCTGTGTCCTCAGGGACATTGAATTTATGATGAGCAGTGAAAAACTGGAGTCCCAGAAGCTGCCGGAAGTCTGCTTTTACATATGTCTCATCATCCATAACGAGGCAATGTGGTTTCGTCAACATCTGGGTGTAGACCTTCCGTGCACGTGTTTTACCTACCGTATTCTGCCATTCATCGCGATTAGGCGCCTTTTGAACTTTGTACCCGTGTAGTCCTTCACGTTTATTGGCATCTTGCACGAAAGTTTTTGTTAGATTCAGTTTCTTCGCCTCATCTGGTATTGAACTGTTGAAATTTCTCTTGAAAGCCTTAACTACTCGCTTGTGATCCTTAACACTATACGAAGATCTATTTATGGAACTTTTTTTTCTTCTTTTCGATCGATGGTCAAACGTTGTACCATTCCTAGCTTCCTGCTGATGGCACGATGAGAAAGATCCGCATATTCCGCATATTTGCGCAAAATTTCGTTGCGCCACTGCTGTTCTTCCGACTCCATCTTCCCAACGATTGCACATCTGTTAGTGCAACTTACACAGCGTAAACAAATACACATTAAACAAATTCCACACAATATTTCAATAGAAAATACCCAACGGGTAAAAAGTTACAGCCATTTAAAAGTGATGCAATTTGATTCCGTACAACCTTTAAAGATCTCATTAATTTATGCCAAACCTATCTTTACTTTTATGTGAATTACTATGTATCTGTGTAGACTTCATGAACCAAATGATGCCGCATGCACAGTCCATGCTACGCAGATAAAAAGAAACATTGAATTGTCTACGTTATCTAATGCACATAAATTGAATGCTTGTTTTTTTTTTGCAGAAAATAATCGGATATTTCATGTTAATTTAAGCCAGATAACGCCTGAATCTAGCCTGTTGTATGAAAGATTACAAACAATTTCGTTTTTAACGCCGCCGGAATTAAACGAGGGTTAATTTTACGCGCTTGTTAAGGTTAATAATTTTTTTCTGTGTACCGGAATAGACGACGCGAAGGACAAGGAAGGGTTTATGTGGGGAAGAAACTATTTAAAAAATGTTATTTTAATTATTATTTTTCATTATATTCATGGTGTAGTAGTAGGCGTGGTTGCCTCTCACTCCAATCGGTCAGGTATCAATTTCAGTCAGCACTTTTGAGATTTTCTGAGACGAAAAATCTATTATTAAGTCTTGGTTCGGAATGGAAGTTAAATTGTTGCTTCCGACCCAAGTGTTGAAAGGTTCGATGTGATCCGCATCAAAATAAAAGTCTTGCAAATAAAAAACGCTCCGTTGTTTTGGATTTTTCTTACAGTTCGTTATTCAAAAATTCAGTTGCGATCATAGTATTTGATGCTCAAACCGAGACACGAAAAAAAAACTCTAGTCATTTTGCTTGAATTTTTATTTTAATGTGATTTTTGTTTTACAATTTTGATCGTGGAGTGCTCCCGGTCTATGCTACCATTAGTGGCTTTTGAAAGACGCATCCCAATATGGGTCAAAGTTGTAAAAATTGTGCCCTCCAACGAACAAAAAAATATATACAAAATTCCAATGTCCAAAATTAAAAAAAAATAAAAGTATGGAAAAGTCTACGAGTGGGGTCTGGTATTTTCAAAAAATTAGTCTGCGTGGTTTATGAACAGACCCATACGCTGTACAATTCTCATAATGATCAACACCACCGCTGCCGAGTATTTTGGTGCGGTCCCATGTTTTTTTATTTACAAAAAAAAAACAATTTCTTGCTTTAACTTTTTAAATTTCAAATTTGCCAACAAAATTTTCTTGAGATGATTTTTATAAATCAAAAAGATTAAAGTTATGACATATAAATCTTGCCGATAGCTCTCACCGTTAGCGAATAATTAACGGGTTTCTTATAAAATTACGCCCTTTTCAAATGTGTTTTACTCAATTTAAAAAAATATATATCTCTCGAGTACTTTTTCAAACAGACGTATCTGATTTTGTAAACAAAGAGGGGAAGTAAAATTCAAAGGTTAAATTCTTGACCCCCTCAGCACTTTAATGCAAACTAGGGCCACCAACACAAGGAATAACATATTCCAAACATGATGATGATGCTACTTTCCATGGGGGTGCTAAGAGTTTTTAGAAATTTACGTTTGAATCTTACTTCCCCTCTTTGTTTACAAAATCAGATACGTCTGTTTGAAAAAGTACTCGAGATCTCCAGTTTTCAGATATGATATGCAGTCATAAAAATTCTTTCAAATGCTGTTGAGAAATATTGTTTTGGTTGCCCCAACTAGAAAAATCAATATTTGAAAAAGGCCTACTTTGTTTACAAAAACAATAATAAATTTTGTTTGACATGTACGATAGAGCCAATTTCAGCATACAAAATATTGAAACTCTTATTGTTCACCTTGCTGAAAAATTTGAAATAAAAAAGTTACTGCAAAATAAGTAATTTCTTTAGGGACACCCTAAGCCACGCAGGTAAAAATGCTCTAATTCAGTCATATCAAAAGGTACAGAAAAATTTATTTGTTCAAAGTTGCTTAAAACTGTTCAGCTTTTATGAAAAACGTATGCCTATATTTCTGCAAATAAAAGAGATAGATTTTCGATTTCTCTGAATATAAGAACCACCCTAGTTTTCATTCACACTTAAAAGTTAGGCTGAAAATGTATCTTTCCACCTAAGTTTGGTTTCTGGGCCACCCTCGGTGTTTTTTTTTCGTTAGGGCGAATCTAATATTGAGAGATTCTCTCCAGACTCACTCTCTTTCATTCATTACAGCGCCATTACAACACTTTCGAGGCAACACAACAGTGCTGGCTAGCATACTCTACAAATAGTAGAATGAAAAACGTAAAGGTGATTGCAACATGAACGAAAGAGAAAGTAGTCAAAGAGAGTCTCTCAATGTTAGATTCGCCCGAATGAAAAAAACCCTAGCACTGTGCGTTGCGCATTGCCATCGTATGCTACCGGTAAGAAAGTAAAACTAGCCTCAGTATGAATTATAACTACTTAAGCTTATCAACGATTACCTTAACCTACCTTACTACGACTGGACAGTAAATGAATTACATTCTATGATTCAACTAGATTTTTGACGAAAGGGAGACTAAACGAAAGTACTTATTATCTAAATGTACAATGAACGATAAATAGTTTGAAACAAATTTACAGCTACATCCACATAAGCTCTAACGTACATAAATTGTATTTGAAGCCCGAGCAAATGTACATCTACAACTTATTTTAATTAGGAAAATTAAATTTGTTGTCATTCGTCAACAAAATTATACTCTTCAAATTGCCAAAACCAACCGGATCGTGAGATTAATTTTCCAGTGAGAATAACAATTTTGGAAAACCCTTTAAAGTTGAACTGAATTTAACACAAATGATTGTTTGGTTTTGGTTTAGTATTTTCTCGCTTTCGGGACGAACGAACGTCTTCTACAACTGACATGTTGTCAGTTTCGAGGAGGTTCGGCGATTACACCGACTCCTACAGGGTGCGGCAGAAAATAATGTGAAAATTTGTTCTATTTCTTTCCATTTTCAATCCCATTTTCAACTAATTCAATCAATAATATCAACATTTTCGAGTGCAGTTTTCTTTATAAAGTCCTGTTAAACAAATTCATTCAATGTGTCCTCCATTTTTATTAATAACATCCTCGAGCCGACGCCGGAAGCCAAAGCATGCCTTTCGGACGTAGTCCTCCGACATTGACTGCCATGCGCGTGTTATGGTTGACTTCAGGGTTTTCACATTAGGGTGTGATGTTTTGCAGGCTCGTGGTTCGACATATGCCAAATCGAATAATCCAACGGATTAAGATCTGGACTGCTAGGGGGCCACAAATCCTTCGGCCAAAACTTCATGTTATCGTTCAACCATTGTTGGGTTCGATTGGACGTGTGACACGTCGCTTCATCCTGCTGTAGGACAACGTTATGGTCCTCGGAAAAGTTGGCCTTCACCCAGGGTTGCACTTGGTCCTTTAAAATACCGATATACACTTCTGTATTGATTTTATCTCCAGCATCAAGGAAAACAGGCGGAATTTTCAAACCGTTGGACGCCACCCAGCCAAACATCATGACACCAGCCGGACGTTAGGTTTGAAATTTAAATTTCACTTTTTCCGGAACGTCCGTGCGGCTGTTGGCCACAGCATCGATGCTGAAAAGCTTTTCGTCGGAGAACAGGATTATCATTTTTTCCTTCTTCAACAAGGAAAGCAATCTCTTGGACCGAGTCACTAGTAGTTCCTTGACCCGGTCCGTAATCAAGTGGTCTTCTTCAGGAAATCAGGTCTTCTTTGATGATTCTCCGCATGGATTTCTCCGAAATATTGGCTTCCTTTGCAAGTTTTCTTATGAAACGCACCGGGTTGCGAGCAATTTTTGCACGGACCGATTTGATCACGTTCGGCGTGCGTGCAAAGCACGGACGTCCGCTTTCCGGCTTCCGCTGCTTAGGACCATCCTTCAGGGACTTTTTTTTTGCGGTAAACTGTTGCCAAATGGCACCCTACCACCTTGGCAATCTCTTTCGGCTTCTTCTGGGAGAGCAACTAACTGGCGATCACGTCTTTCGCAAACATTTTGACGGATTTGCAATAAAACAAATAGAATGTTTGGATTTAGCACTTGAAAGTAAACATAAACAAATACACTTTCGACAGAAACTAGTCACTAGCTACACGAACTAACCCAATACTCAAGTTTGAACATTTTCGCATTATTTTCTGCCGCACCCTGTATCTGAAGAAGTCCTCTATAAGAGTGTTCCTGCAGGGCGAATTTTCCATTGGTCCACAAACGTCCGTATGAACCAAATCAAGAGCACGCTTGGCTCTGTTGGATGGAACCTTGGGAAAATAAATTCTCGTCTGTTTGCCTTGTAAACGATAATCGCATGCCTGTTAAGCATCGCAGTCCTGTATAGCAAATCTAGTGACGAGATCTTCCGCTCGAATTCACTCCAACATCTTTTGGTCTCTGTGCCCAAAACGCCTGTGCCTTCAAGTGCGATAGTTCAGCAAGTGACGTGCCTTTTCACCAAGTCTCGCAGTTTCCACTTTCTTGAGCATGTGCAGATTTCCACTAACTTTAGTGACTGCAACAACGCTTCCCGTTTCACTTAAGACTTCGACCTTCGAGTCCATAGAATCTGCTTTCAGTTTTTTTGTGTGTTACCTTTCGCACTGAGATCAAGTTACTGTCCATGTCACGGATCGTGGTAACAAAGAGAATTTATTATTCCGAATCGTTGAACGTCCTTTATTCGTCCGAAGCTGGGACCGTTTTAAATTCCTGTTCCATACAAATACAGTATTTAGGATAAGTTTTAGGTTAATTTATAATTTCTTACGTTTTAGTGCAATTCTCCTAACTTGTCACTGTCCTTGCCAATTTGTTCGTCTGTCCTGTTCAAGTTCCTGTTTTGTTTATTTATTAGGTATTTTTGTTCTATTTTAGATAAATTAGCATAAGTGCTCACCTCGTTTCAATCCAATCTAATTTCACTTTTCCCGTGCTAGTTGCTTTGTAAATAGTGTATGTTCCAATAGCTAGACAAGAATGAACTTTAGATTTAGGCATTATTCTAGAATATTCCACATTATTACCTTTAATTTACGTAAGTTAGAAACTAGTTTAGGTATACAAAACTTAGATTAAGTAGCAAATAGAGGGCAGCAAATTCACTCTTTCTAACACTAGTATTGCCCAATTCAATTTTGCCATCTCTTTCGATCCTGACAGCAGTTTGCTTTCTCGCCTGATACATTGACATTAATTGTCACGGCGAATAGAACACGCCCGCTAGCAAGGTTGCTGTATCTACTGATGAGGTGCGTTCGCAAGCGAGGGGTCTAGTGACAGCCCAGCTTTGGGATATAGCACTTCTTTCATGAAATTTTTCGTGCTAAAGGGTGTTCTGATCAAAATTTGGTCAAACAGTAATGTGTGTGAGTCGATCAAAGTTTTTATTAATAAGTCAAATTCATTTTTCTTTTTAAAGTTCAGTTATAGCAGAATGCAGGTGAAATATTCAGCTAAGCTCCCTTTTTACCGAATGCGAATTGCCGGGTCTTTCGTTTAACAGTTGCCATAAGATTTTGTACAGTCTCCTTGTTCACTTTATTTGCCGCAGAACGCCAGTTTGCCTTGAGCTGTTTCTCGCTCACAACAGCTTTTTGAGTCTTATTAAGGTTTCGCTTGACGATGGCCCAATATTGTTCGTTTGGGCGGAGCTCTGGCGTGTTGGGAGGGTTCTTGTCCATGGACACCACTTGAACGTTGTTGGCAGCATACCACTCCATGGTATTTTTTTCCGTAATGACGAGATGCCAAATCCGTCCAGTTGCCGTATAAAATTCCTATCCAGGAAACTGTTTAAAGTCTGCCTTGACGTAAGTTTCATCGTCCTGTACCACGCAATCAAACTTCGTCAGCATCGTCGTGTACAACTTTGAATGGTAATTTGGATTTTCGCCATGCACTTGCAAAATTTTGATGCGTTGCTTCTCTTCCTTCGACGACATTTTGATAACTGAAGTACTCATCTCAAAATTAAAACAGAGGCAACAAATACACGCACACAAATGAGGGGTGCGAAATTTTTTTTTGCACGATGATTAATACTTGCACTTCTATCCAGAAGGCGGAAGAACTTAAGGTCGTTGGCCGTGTGGCTCGAGCAGCCATTGTCAACATACCACCCATTGTATCTATTGCTCCTAACGGTTTCTTTTTCTGCCACTGAGGAGAAACCGATTCCGGTTTTGGGGTACTCATAGTATGACAATGTTCATGTCATTATTCAGCCGTGACAAAATAATTTTTTTCAGAAATTATTCGGTTTTATTCGTAGTTGTACTTCCGAACAACAAAAGCAACAAGATTCGAAAAAAATCGTCGGATTGATTGTTACACCAAGCACGCTCGAACCAACGCAGCTGACCATCTACCAATACCGTAGAACATAACGCTATACATCGACACCGCACGATCTATGAAAGAAGTTGTGAAGTCAATGCCACTACACGTTGTCAAATGACTTTTGATCTTGATAAAATGTCTTTTATTTACAGTCACCGCCAAAATAAAGTGCTCACTTTTCTCATGAACACGCTTCATCTCTGAAGTCATTGAAAAACTCATTATATTCATATATTTTTCTAAGCATGATAATATCATTATTTTAAAGATGCTTGTGTATTTTTGAAAATTATTTTTTCAACCATACGTGGTGTAAATTTGGTGTGTCATAATAAAGTGCCCAATTGAAAATATATTATGTGTATGTAATTTTTACATCCAAACGCCCCTCGTTTTAAATTTTTTTGACGTTTCCAAGTGTTTGTTGATCTTCTTACGGATTTCAGTTGTCGGTCAGAAAGATTCAGTGCGAGTTATTTAAATAACCATGGATAATACGAAGCAAGCAAAACTATTCCCTTGCAGATCCGAAAATGTGTTATTCGTGACATCGAGAAAGGGCATCGTGGCATCGCAAGATTGGTGAAAAGTATGGATACAGCAAAGCAGCGGTTACCAAACTTTTCGCAAAGTACAAACCCTATGGTTCAGTAGCTGATCACCCAGGAAGGGGAAGGAAACGTAGAACAGATTCCCGAACAGATGCAAGAATCATTCGAGAAATTAAGCAAAATCCGAAGGTTACCCTCAGGGAGATCAAGGAAGTGATTCAACAACCGATCTCGGACAGTACTCTACGCAGAAGAATCGCTGAACACGGTATGAAGAGCAGGTTTTGTAAGAAGTTGCCTTTTATTAGCAAAGTCAACAAAGCGAAACGACTCAAATTTGCTCGGGAACATGCTGGTAAACCTTTAGAATATTGGAAGACTGTTTTGTGGACTGATGAGTCCAAATTCGAGTTGTTCAACAGCAAAAAACGAGCTCGTGTATGGTGTAGACCTTTGGTGAAAATCGATGGTATTATGACAGCAGATTCCTACGTTGACATATTGCGTGAGAATTTGGAGGTTTCGTTGGTTAAAACTGGGCTGTAAAACAAATTTGTGTTCCAGCAAGATAATGACCCAAAACATACCGCGAAGAAGTCAAAGGCATTCTTCCGTTCCTGCCGTATTAAACCTATGCAATGGCCCCCACAGAGTCCAGATCTGAACCCAATAGAGAATCCGTGGGCCATCTTGGATTCACGAGTTGATAAGACAGGAGTTACCAACAAACATAACTATTTTCAAGCTCTTGAGAACGCCTGGGAAGATCTTGACCAACAACACCTGAAGAATCCGGTGGAGAGTATGCCGAAACGTTTGCAAAAAATGTTGAAGGCCAGGGGAGGACACATCAACTACTGATCACTCAACAGACTGGATCTACAACTTGTTTTTTTTTTTAAAGAAAATAAGAAGTGGGCACTTTATTTTGACATATATAATTTCTGCTATAGTTTGATCTTTCTTGAATAAAAAAATGAATTTGCAGGACGAGTGTTTGGTTTATGTACCAGACAAGAAAAGAACATAATAAATATGCCATCAAAACAGAATCTTTCACTTATTTTACAGTTTGCTGCACAAAAAGGAGAAACTGGGGTAGGTGGGCGCTTTTTTCTGGCGGTGACTGTATTTTAAAAGCAAATGAAGACTATGATTTGAAATATACTTGTGCGTCCTTATCTTTTGGCTATACTGACACTATTATGTGATTTTGTTAAAATAGATATTGTTAGAGGCAGTTTATCAAGCAATAACAGTTTGTCATACGACTTTTGAGCACTACTGTGTACAGAAAAAAATTATGAATTTTAACAGCTGTGTAAAATTTCCCCTCGTTTAATTCCAAGCCAAAAGAGGCGTAAACAACCGAATTAGTTGCAATATTTTATGCGCCATACAACAATGTTTGCAATCTTTCATACAACTGGCTAGATTCAGGCGTTATCTTGCTTAAATTTACATGAAATATCCCATTATTTTCTGCAAATCTTGCATTCCCTTTGAGTGTATTAAAGGGCGAACACGAAATTATTGCGACACCGGAAATGTCATGCCAATTTTCTTATAATGTTTAGAATCAAACCAAAATTTTAGGGTAGTTTTATACATATATTTACTTCAAAAATCAAAAGAAAAGTTAATCGATGGAGCCTTGAGTGTAAAATTGAACGCATTTTCGCTTGATGCCCTCCATCAAAGTCTTTACAGTGTCATCCGGTACCAGTTTCTCAGTTTTTTTTTCCATTTTCTTAACATGTCCTTTCGTCTTTGACTGTCTTCTTGCTCTTCCGAAGTTCCCGCTCCATCATTGTCCAGTACTGCTCCAGCGGGCGCAGCTCCGGACAGTTTGGCGGATTCATGTCCTTTGGAACAAAATGGACAGAATTGGCCTCATACCACTCCAGGACACTTTTAGAATAGTGGCATGATGCCAAATCTGACCAAAATAGCGGAGCTTTGTCGTGCTGCTGCAAGAACGGCAAAAGGCGCTTCTCGAGGCACTCAGATTTGTAGATCTCGCCATTTACTGTGCCCTTTGTCACGAAAGGCTCACTCCTCAGTCCGCAGGAGCAGATGGCCTGCCAAATGAGATATTTGGAGGCGAACTTCGACATTTTCTTCTTCTTAAATTTGTCATCCACATAGAACTTGCCTTTGCCGGTGAAAAACTTCAACCCCGGAATTTGCTTAATATAAAATACGTTTCGTCGTCCATAACACAGCAGCCATATTTTGTCAGCATCTTCTCGTAGAGCTTCCATGCCCGAGTTTTAGCCGTCGATTGTTGCCGCTCATCGCGGTTTGGGAAGTTCTGTACCTTGTATGTATGTAGTCCAGCTCTCTTCTTTGCATTCTGGACGTAGCTCTGCGACATGCCGATCTTTTTAGCCAAATCACGGCTTGAGACGTTGGGATTTGCTTTAATCATCCGCTTCACCTTTCCCTCCGTCTTTTTGTTCTCTGGTCCCGGTTTTCTTCCAGCTCCTTTGCCGTGGTCCAACGTCAACCGCTTCAACACTCTGGAGACGGTTGAATGGTGAATGTTCAAAATTTTTCCTAACTGCCGGTGCGACAGGTCAGGAAATTCCAGATGTTTGGAAAGAATTTGTTCTCTCGACTCGCGTTGGTTCACCTCCATTTTCGTTGAATCGAAAAACATGACTTCGAGTTTGACAGCATGTAAACAATACACATCATTGAGAAAGTGTGCAAAATTTGGTTGATTTTTACCCAATGGTAAAAAAGTTATACCCTGTTGAATGTGTCGCAATAATTTCGTGTTCGCCCTTTAGATAACGCAGAAAATTTAATGTTTATTTTTATCTGTATATTTAAAAACATGCTAGATTGCAAGCAATTAAAAAGCCACCTTATAATTACGATTCCCAATTTTTACACAACCGACAGAATGAAGATCAATATTTGTTCTCTGTGTTTCTAATACAGGCTCAAAAAAAAATGCAGTGGTTTAAAGAGTCCTAATGATGGGTCATTTTGCTTTAGTGAAATGATTTCATCGATCAAATACCATTTGGTGAAATGGCCTTTAATTCTCTTAAAAATCTATATCGCTATATGAGATGCCACAATCTCCCCTTCAACAAACTTGTTCTTAGATTCAGATGGGTGGTAGATATGATTACAAACACCGTTCGAAACAATCGTTCCATTGTTCGCAAGAACCAATCTTCCAACCTCAGGAAATCCATTGTTTCCACCAAACTCACCATCTGTCACGATTTTCCACTTCTCTCTCATCATCGATCTTATCTTCACGAAACGGTGGGACTTTTTGCTCAGACGACTATTATGGAATATTGAATCTGCGGAAAGCAGCAGGTTAAATTGGTTATTAGAAAACAGGTGAACCCATTTATTTCCCATTCAATGAGCATTGACGAGAACTAAATGGATTCGCTTTGGCCGAAAAAAAAACCGTTCGTAATAAACTCACTCTCATAAAGCACCAATGCCATCAAACAGGACTTCAAACAGCCACGCTGTAATAAAGCCACTCGAAATCGATTGAACTCGTGCGGTAAAATGTCTGCTGGCTCTGTGAAATACCTATATTCAAAGAGAAACCGGAGTGCTTGAGATCATAAAGCGATTAAACAGTAAAAGTGAATACAGCAGCATGCAAATATTGGTGGGCAAAAAAAAACGAGTGAAAATTCCATCACAAAGCCGGGAAATCCACCCAACTCCACCTCGTTGATCGTCAGCCTCGATAAAACGATAATCGACAGCAAGAGTTACGTCACATGTTGAATGTGTCGAAAAGAGGGAGAGGGAGCGTTCTACAATGCATTCATACCTCCCGGTGCAAGGCTCAGGAACGCGAGGTGGAGCAATAAAAAAAATGAGAAATTAATCTGTACATGCATTCATGCTCTACCATTTACTGACCATTCCCGACGAGATGCACCGTAAAAATTCGAAACGAATGTTTATCATCAAGCTAATGAAATGGCGGAATAAAACATTTTTTTTTCACTGTGTACACAATTTGAGCCAAATGAATCAACGAATTCGATTTCGCCCTCCGAACCGACCCCAAACATAGTCGCAGAGGAACAACAACAACATTCACAAAAAAAACAGCGGTGTCGAGAATAAAATTTGAATGATATTTATTTGTCGAAACATAATAAATGATTTATCGAATTTATTCTGCATGTAAAATTAATTAATTACCATCGCTTTGCGTAGCGAGCGGCAATTTATATCTATTTTCCACACATTATTTGCCACCGGTGCACCGTCGCTGCCCCGGTTGACTTCGATTGCTTGTTTGCGTTCCGCTCCCGGTTTGGTGGTCATGGCATGCTGATTGATCCAGGCATTCGGTTGAAACATGTTGAAACATCATCACAGAGACATTCGCTGTCTACTTCCACAATGTTTAGATCTTGACCTGAACCCACTTGGCAACGCATGCATCAAGTTTGCCCTTTCGACAGCTTACATAATTGATACCGAGCAAACGGAGAATCAAATCGCACCGTTTTGCTGTCTCAGAGGAACATGGAACGGAGCTAAATTAGCTCAGACGACCGTACAACCGACCGGGCGACTTCTTGAGACGATCCGGAAGTCAGTGTGCTATTGGGTATTGATAATGACTCTCCACTTCGACGGTGCAGTGCTTCGGGTCGAGTCGATTGGTCCGATTGATAATTGTAGAAATGCACACAATCACATATTATCAACAGGGTGGGTCGGTCGTTCGTTGTTGACCAGTTGAAGTGTGTCTTTGTCGAGCAAGCTCATTGAGAAAACGAAGATAAGAGCAGAATGGGGGTGGAATTTGCCATTTTCTTCGACAGGGCCCCTTGCTACGGGTGGGTAGTGGCGCAGTGCAGTGTTAATTTGCTGAAAATTGCTATGCTACAACGTTAAGCAGATTAATTTATAGACAGGAATCAGATATGTTATTGGATTTAAATAATGTTAAAGTTCCATGCACAAACAGGGTGTTTCGATCAAAATTTAGTCGACTTAAACTTGACGCATTTCCTTTCATCGTGCATTACAAAATTTTGCACACCCCTCATTTTGAAGATGTGTTCTTCTATTTTTGTTTTGAGGTTAGTACTTCAGTTATCAAAATGTCGTCGAAGGAAGAGAAGCAACGTATCAAAATTTTGCACGTGCATGGCGAAAATCCAAACTGCTCTCACGCCAAGTTGGCGAAATTGTTGAATGTGGATAAATCAACTGTTACCAACGTATTAAAAGTATTCGATGAACGTTTGTCGACAGCCAGAAAAGCTGGATCGGGGGAAAATCGACGACACAGCGAAGACAAAAAAAGTTGCTCGCTGTTTCGAGCGGAACCGCAACATCTCCGTCTGAGAAGTCGCAAAGAAGCTGGGAGTGGCGCCTTCAACCGTGGATAGAGCTTAAAAAACGAGCTGGACTGTCGACTTACAAGAGACTGGTGACTCCAAATCGCGACGGTAAACAAAACACGTCGGCCAAAGCACGATCGCGAAAGTTGTACACGATGATACTGACGAAGTTTGATTGCGTAGTACAGGACGATAAAACTTACGTCAAGGCAGATTTTAAACAGCTTCCTGGACAAGAATTTTATACGGCAACCGGAAGGAGAAAGGTGGCAGATATTTTCAAGCAACATTAAACTGTCAAAGTTCAGGAAATTTCTCAGGAAAGGAAATTTATCTGAGCGAGTGCTAACAAAAACGTCTATTGCCTTTCCTGAAGCGACACAATTGTTCCGTTCTATTTTGGCTGAATTTGGCATCTTGTCAATACGGGAAAAAAGGCCATGGAGTAGTATGCTGCCAACAACGTTCAAGTGGAATAAAAACCCTCCCAACACGCCAGAGCTCCCCTCAAGGGAACAATATTGGGCCATCGCCAAGCGGAACCTTAAGAAGACTCAAAAAGCTCTTGTGAGCGAGAAACAACTCAATGCAAACTGGCGTTTTGCGGCGAATAAAGTGGACAAGGAGACTGTACAAAATCTTATGGCAGGTTTTAAAACGAAAGACCCGGCAATTCGTGTGGCGTCCCACCATTCAATCCTCAGCAGAAGATTGGATGGTCGGACTACGCGCTTACAAAACAGCTACTTACTTGAGCGTCCTGCTCGTACGGTGGTCCAAGAAGTAAAGAGCCAGAGTCTTCCTCTGGGGGAGCCAAGTGCTCATCGTAGATGTACGCGTTGGGAGAACGCGAGAACGAAAGAGAGTAGGTGATTACTCTGCTGTGTTCACTGACAGCAGGGGTGGACATGATCCACCGGAAATAATAACTGCGGATGAACGCTCCAATAGGGATGAGTTATTGTAATAGGGTAATCTATATCCCACAATTCGCTTTCGGTAAAAAGGAAGCTAAGCTGAATATTTCTCCTATGTTCTGTATTAACAGAACTTGAAAAAGAAACATAATTTGACTTATTACTAAAAACTTTGATCAACTCACGTACATTACTGTTTGACCAAATTTTGGCCGGACCACCCTTTAGACACTTGTAAAAAAAATGATCGCCTATTGCAACGATCAACAAATTGTAGAAGTATAGTAGTATTGTATATGTTTATTTGTTTATAAAGCCTGTCCACGTTAAATTTCGAACATTTTTCTTTCAGTGTAGATTTTTAATTGTTTCACGGATCGCTGAAAGGTTCCACTTATATGCCAGCTAAAACTCTCCACTTGATTTCGTGGTACAACATATTTACATTCTTGTTATATCCAGTAAAATGCCGTCGAATCATGAGTTTGTGCTCTCACAAAGTTGGGAAGTCAAAATCATAGGGGAGAACAGTACAAAACGCACTGGAGGGGTTGAATGACTCACTCAACAAATATGCTTAAATATTCTAAGCTATAGCTTTAACGGAATGATACTTTATCAATTTTTAAATAACACAGCATAACTCATAATTTTGTAGTTCAATTATGCGCTAAATATATCAAAATATGATCAAAATTGAAGATATTGTCACGATTGCACCTCACATGTAAATAATAGTGTTATTAAAATAAGCTTTTACCAAGCGTTAATATCCATGGGTTATAATAAATTCACTTTACATGTATCGCTCACAACAAAATTTCAAGATAGCATCAAAACTGCACTATAATTCCACGTATTTTCAGAATATGTAGACAAAACCATGCAAAACTGAAACTGGGGCAGAACGCTCTTTGGCGTTAAATATACGTCTGCACGCTTAGAAAAAAGTACCCAGTTGAGCGGTTAAGTGTATGAAGCCAACCTTGGGTATAAATAACTTACTTCTGGTAAAATTCTACCCAAAAGTAAGTAATTCAAACCCAATGGTAGATAAACACAATTATATTCAACGCACTTCCCGCACTCAACTGCTCCGTTGAGTATTTTTTTCTGTGTGTGTATAATGAGGAGTTGGCAACATATCACAACGTTTTGCGCAACGTCTTTAATCTATACCCATTGGCTGCTTAACTACCAAACCGAGCTAAGAGCGATATGTTGCAACCTTCTCACTATACAACTCTAATGAGTAACTTTTTATAGCCGTGTTTTTACTTTTTAGAAGCGGTAGCATTAGCATGTCAATAATGTGGTGCATCATATCCCAGTATTGTGGTACGTCTTACACCAATTTCGAAATGCATATTTAGCCATTAAACAGGCGTTTTACCCCGGTGTCTACTTGGGATCAAATTGGAAGAGGTTTAAAAAATCATGAAAAATCATCGTTCTGAATTTAAATCTCATTTGATCTACATCGAAAACATCGTAATGCACCATACTCAATAACTTTTTCCAAAACTTCAGCTTCCAATCCCTAGTAATTCGTGATGTTGCTTAAACAGTGCCTTTGTACCATCCTCCCCTACCTACAAAAAGTGAAGCAGACGCAAGGCAAACAAAGTGAAATAGGTGCCCAACCATGCAAAAAGACTAAGCTTCACACCAATTTTCGCAACATTTTCTTGAATCATAATGGACGACGAAGCACACGAACTTGAAGACTTTAAATAACTTCCGGGTTTGGCTTTTCATACCACAATGCAAAGGATACGAGTTTCACGTAGGATGGCGGCTTACAATCTCTCGTTTTCACTCGTTTGTCATCTCTTATTCTCTCTCTTTAGCTTCCGTTTACACGCCGTGCACAAGGAGAATGGCTATCACCCATGGCGATCACCTGACGTTTCGTTATAATGTCGTCCACAATACCCTCTCGAAGATCATGGATGTCAGCTTGTCGTAGCTGAGAGGGCTAATCCCACGCAGAAGGCCGTCATGGAGATCACAGCATGACCAGCAGTCATAGTATCACCACTCTGCTTTCTTTTTAATGGCCCCGTTGTAGTACGTTTATTTGGAGGCACTGAAAGAGCCCAAGTAACACCAAATGTTTGATTACATGCATTTTTGCTCAAATGTGACAAATGATTATGTTACCATTCCGATGATAGAAAACCTTTTTGGATACTACTATAGAATTGAAATAGCGCAGAAGGTGGAGCCTCAGAAACTGATACGCCTGACAAAAATAAACGATCATGCAGAGTCCGCATACCAAGACTCTGAACCATAGCCAATCCTGCAGACGTGGTCTTCTAGGATTGAAAGTGCGTATTCAGCCAGATTATAACAAGATGTGTAAATGATGTAGGTGTAGAAGCCCATACCAGTTACTTCGATGTCACAGGCAACTCGCCATGTCACATACAGCAAATGTAGCAACTATGTCTCATGCACACACTTTGCATAGGAACTTAAGATTTATTTTAGCAAACGAAAAGTTCGTCAAACGTTGACAGATGATATGGAATATACGGAGCTGTGATGACGAATGAAAACTGAGTAAAACATAGAAACGACCTGACAAGCAGAGGAGAGTTCTCATACCATGTGGCACCAGGATGAAGACAATGTTTGCTAGGACAAATTATGAAGGAAAGTATTATGGTCTGCTAATCGCATATTGAAACGTGCATAGATGTGTTGTAATGACTAAATCGACCCAACGGGCCAAGTCATGAGTGGCACTCACGCGACGACAGTTATCCTAGCGTCACAGCGATAAATTTGTTTCGACGAACTCAAGTCAGAGCCGCTCAACTCATGCGGTTGCACGACGCACTGTACGGCTGTCAGCTTTATATACCATTAAACGATCTTGTGTGCATCTGAGGTGCGCACTGGGCAAGGGAATCTGTCCTCTTCGAGTTTGTTACTTGACTGCTGCGATACATTCTCTCGCGAAGAGCGTATGATGTAGAAAAACACCATGAGGCGAACTGTCCAAGTTTTTGGCTACACCATTAGGTTTTACATCGCTAGTTGCGGTGTTCCATTCTCCCAAGCACGCTACGTGCACAAGGAGAATGCGGCTATCAAAACTTCATGATCTGTCATTCTAGCCATGAAACGTTGTCGTTCACTAATGTCGCAGTCAATCACAAACATCTCTTGACAGATCATGCGCATCACTGCGGAGATCAAGACACAATGATCGAAGATATGCTCGACAGTATTCTATGCACGTCTGGCTTTTCATATATGGTTTTTAATGGCCCCGCTTAGTGGAGTACGGAAACTTATGGAGCATTTACGAAGCATACAACAGGAAGAGTCAACATATGCTGACAAAGAGGTTAGTCGATTAAATGAATCTAGGTTTAGTCGCAATTCACTCTTAGATGAAGCTAGGAACAGCCTACAAATATCTGATATCAAATAATTGTAGGATACGACAAAAAATGCACTCTTCATTTGCTTGACAATTCTTTCATTGTTGTTTATTCTTTAATTGTTATTGATTAAAAATCAAATATACCTATACAGTTGGTATCATTAATAATTATAATGTTGGTTTCATTATCGCAAAGAGTGAGTGCTTTGATCATGATTGTGAGCAACTAATAGTATATCCTGGTGTTTCAGGTGTAAAATATTGTACATTCAAATATATATATAAGCCTAAAAGCACTAACTCTAACAACATATTATTTAGCTAGGGATCAGACCTTTTGAATTGAAGAAAGGTAATCGACAAGTGTTACTTAAGACAGACGCTTACAAAGAATTAGAGGATATGGTTTTAAGGAAAGAGTAGGATGGGGAGGGTCCGCTTAGGGAAGCGAGTAGCCTTGAGGCCATAGAATAATTCTTCAGTATTTGTTTACAGGTATAAACGTATAACCACCCACAATAACATATCCTTGTTCCTTCCCATGGAGTTCACGCGGTCTGAATAGACTAGTTCGCCATCACCCTTCCTTCATCATCGGCTTTGCACTGACTTGCGCTTGTATTGCCCCACCAAACGCTGCAAAATGAAAATGAAATATCGTCCAAAATACTAGGTATTGCGCGAAGGAAGCGCACCCACTCCATTCGCCCGCAGATGGAGGACATTATGCTTCAACAATTAAGTATTTGAAGAGGCACTTGAGCGGGAGCGGAATATAGGCGGAACCCAGGACCACTACCAACACGGGAGTGCAATGGCAGCATGCCTATTAACATCAAACCTAGAAATGGGAGGTCTCCGATGTGTTGGTAAACAAAGTCGATCGCCGACGTCCGCAGACCGTGCATCCGCGCAAAGTATACAGAGAGCGTGGTCGGACGCAGAACTAACTTAGCGTCCAGGGATGCTAGTCGCCGCAAAAACCGTGCTGAAGAGCGAGATAAAGGCCAGCAGACAAGCCTGCTTCAAGACGTTGTGTTTGAAAACCAATACGAACCCATGGGGTGACGATCAAAGCGAGGAAATGACCAAAACCAAGGAAGTGGGGGTTCCTACCGAGCAACCACCAGAGTTACTGCAGGTGTTCTTTGGGGAATTATTTCTGAGCCTCGACCTGAGTTCCTGGCTTCCCATTGCGGTGGATTTGTCCTATGACTAGCGTTCATGTATCCCAAACCATAACGCTGCCATAGCGGTGGACGGATGGGTCTGCAATCACGCCGAACATCCATAACCACGTGGGCAACGGCACCGTGGGGGTCGAGGGTGAGGCGGATGTGACGAACTCATCGTTATGGCAAAGTTGCTCAAGGTGAACTAAGCGCCAAGACCGAACATGGCAATAAAGACTTGCTTACTCCCGAAATGTTCAGGGTGGTAATGCAGAGTTGCCTGGACTAGGGCGTCTTCCCGGACGCCGGTAAACCCCATCCTCGTATTACTACCTAATACATGGAAGCCTGCAGGTGGTGCATCGGCATATAGACTGGTTTGACGACGTTGGATACGAAGGGGTAAGTTGATCGAGAGGGTAATCCTCAACAGGCTGTCTTAGTCAAACAACCAGTTTGGCTTCCGGAAGGGCAGCTCTAGCGCAAGAGGAGGGGAGTCCGCTACTGTGCAGTGGTCACCCTTTATGTGAGAAAGTTCAATAGCGCCAGTTAGTAGGCTATCGCCAACTTGCTGCAACGCCTCCAGGTTCCTGGGTTCCTGGGTACCTGTAAAGGGATCTTGGGAAATTATTTTCTCAATCGGGTACTGGTGTACCACCCAGAAGCAAGTCAAGAACGTATGGTAAGTTTCCTAACGGGTCAACAATTAGCAGTTTCGGGGACGACATCACCATAGAGATCTCTGGTGAATCCACAGAAGAGGTGGGGCCACACACTCTATTCGCAGAGATGGATCCGCCCCAGAAAACTGGAGTTAGCCTATCGTAAAACGGAGGTACTGATAAACAGAAAATCGGAGCAATAGGCGACGATTAGTGCAGGTAACTGCACCATCATCTCAAAGCGGTGTCCTTGGGAGTTATGATCGACGACAAGCTGTTCTTTATCAGCCACGTGGATTACGCATGAAAGAAGACGTCCAAGTAAGGACTCAAGCGAGGGTTGGGAGTTGGTCGAGGCACCCTTAACCTCACACCCTGAGTTTTTCAAGAGTCTGAATGCAGATTTTTCTTCCGGTTCAAAAAAAGGCACGGGTGGATTTCGTCACCTCCCACTTGGTTTTGCGCTTTTACCTGCCGAGATTCGACCAGTAAGGTGATAATCTTGTAGATGTCGGATCTACTGTATCCTAACTTCTTCTTCTTCATTAGCGTTTTAAGCTTATTGCTTTGGCAATCAGCTTATTGTTTGCTCTTAACTTAGTGTTCTAAATGCACTTCCACAGTTATTAATTGAGAGCTTTCGATGCCAGGTACCATTTTTGCATGAGTATGATTGTGTGGCATGTACAATCATACCCTATGCCCAGGGAAGAAATACACTATCAAAGATAGTAATAATTTGATCGATGTCTGAGAATGTCTCAAAAATACAAACCTTCAATCGCTTGGGGAAATCATGGACAATGGACGTTAGTTCTTCCATAGATATAGTATCCCAGGCCTTTGTTAGACTGGCTTTTAAATGATCCAACGACGAGTGTGGCTTAGTACATGCCCTGGACTAAAGAACGGACCAAACGGTGGAATCCATTGGATTCAGATCAGGATAACCATCTCCGAAGCTGGTTGGTGTGATTTGGCTATATTTATTCGGTTAGGGGGCTATTCATAAGCCACGTAGACTTTTCTGGGGGGAGGGAGGGGGATAGTTTACCATTAAAAAAAGGATGGCCAAAAGTCTACGATGATAAAGGGTGGGGGGAGTGTCTCTGAGATTTTCAAAAATGAGTCTACGTGGTTTATGAACAGGCCCTAAAGGTCAGCATATGTTAAATCCAAACTATACACTGAAAGACAAAAACACGGATAACATTTCCTCACTCTGTTTTCCAATCATTTCATTCATAGATTTGTGCCAAGTATACGAAAACTGTGTGTAGTATTAAAGCTTTCTAAGTACAAGTATGGATACCTGTCAAAAGTTGTTCCAATCGAACCGTCAAGATACCGAGAATCAAGAATACTCCAAGTTGAAATCGCTGCGAATGATTACTTTGTCCCTTGGATTCAACTGCGAAACGACCCAGTTCAGCGAGAGTCAAGATGCTTTTCGATTTAGAATTGCGTCATTTACTCGGTCGGGAGGAAAGTAAATCACGCAAAAGTAGAGCAATGCATCGTCGGTAGCCAATGCAGCCCATGTTTGCTCTACCGATGAGCTATTGGGAGGATTGACCGAACGGGATTTGAATCTCAAATGAACAGCTAGCAGAACACCGCCACCGATACTCTTGTTGCTCTTGGAAGGTGACCAATCTTGCCGATAAACGGTGTAGCAATCGTGCACAAGAGTTGGTTCGGTTCGATCTGCATTCCCGTTAAGCCAGGTCTCGGTGAGAGCGCGTGAATGTCATAGCAACCATCACCAAGAGCCAACCGATACTCGGCTAGAGAACTATTTATCCCACCAACATTTCGGTAGGTACATCAGGACACTCGGAAGGCAGCCAGCTGCAGCCGTGTCTTGGTCCTCGGGGGGCAGCCATGGGAACTGCAGTTTCCGGCGTAACGGGTCTCGTTATCTCAGATGGATGAGGGCCTGATTGATCGGCCGTAGAGCGAGGCTGATGGTAGTTGCTAGAATGAGTGGTTTCGATCAGACTCTGGACATTCGTAGAAATAAAGGAATACTCGCCGGGCAGAGGTTGCTGGAAGACCCTCTCACCGCATTTGACCACAGGACCCGGACGACTATGTAGAACGACGGCAGCGTGTGGCAGGACCGAATCAAAGGGCTCAAAGGCTTCCAAAGTGCTTTCTACGGCACGTCCTGGTGTCCGGAGCGGCTGACAGTGTGATCTGGGTGTCTCGTAGCGATTGGTTGAAGCTTCATCATTACTGTCCATTTGTTGGGGTGCACTCGAGCTATGATGGGCTTATACAATGATGGTGGTTATACAATGAAACTTACACGGTGTTCAATAAGTTCGGATACACTTTCAAAATTTGTTAAAAAATGAAAACATGTTTTTTTATTTTTTGGATTTATGTTATTGAAAGCTATGTTTACAAGGAACGTTTACAACATTTCTCTTGAATGACCCCTTTGTACTCCTTAACGAGCTTCAAACGTTTCTCGAACGCGTCGCAGGCGGTACGCACGGACTGCATGGGCATTTCGTCCCAGATTTTGAGAATTACCGTCTTGAAATGATCCAAAGTGCTGACCTTGTATTCGTTCAGCTTCGCCATCATATAGGACCAAACAAAAAGTCGAGAGGATTCAAGTCCGGGGAGCTGGGAGGCCACAAAGTTTTGTCCAGAAAGTCGGTTAAATTGTCCCGACACCAGGCTTGAACCACATTTGCCGTATGGGCTGGTGCACCGTCCTGCTGGAACACGTAGTGCTCATCGCCGTAGAGGCTTCGGAGACTGGGGGCAACAACCTTTTCCAAAACCTCAGTTTTGTAGTACGCCGCGTTGATTTTGACGTTTTTTTCAATAAACACCAAGGGTAGCTTACCACGTTTGCATACCGCCCCCCAAACCATCACCGACGCGGCACTTTGGAACCGAGGGATGTTTATATTGGATTCAGGAATGCTGTCCCTCGATGGCGCCCACACCCGGTCATTTTGCACATCAGTGGCTGCTGCAGCACGAACAGTTTCTCGTCCGAAAAACAAACTCCTGACCAGCGTGCCGAGAGAGGATCCTCTTAGCTCGATCCAACCGCTTTTTGCTGGTAGCCTGAAACGCCATGGACCTTACGTTTTTTGTAAGGCCTGAAACCAAGGTCCTTGGTGAGTATGGTGTGAGCGGTTCCAATGGAAACGTTGAGATCTGCAGCCGTTTTCCGGATTGAGCGGTTCTTTTGCGCCGAATTCTGCTCCCTCACGATCTTGATGACCCGTGGCGTCCTCGCTGAACGCGGCCGACCGGATCTCGCACGGTCATTGGTCGAGGACGTCTCCCGGTATCGCCTGATGGTCGTAGACAAAGTTCCGCTTGACCCCATGCGATTTCAGCAGCCGGAATATATCGCCGGGTCGCTCACCGTTCAAAAACGCTTAATTACGAAGTCCTGATACTCTTTCATCGCGCGTAACAAACGAACAACAACTAACAGAATGTCAACACCGCGCACATTCGGTAGCGTATGAATGAAGCTAAAGCTGACACCAATACCAATGCAGAATATGTACATGGCGCATACCTACGCAATGATGAAAACTTGTATTCGAACTTATTGAACACCGTGTATATGGTTGCCATAAGCAAACCATTACACTGAAAGTTAATTTAAGTTTATATTCCAAAATCGAAGGTAGTAATTGTAATTGTAATTGTTCAGTGTATAGTCCGTGCTTTCCTGCTAAGATTGCGTATTCGGGGACTCACCCCCAGGTCTGTACACCTATAGTCCTTCCCGTTGCACTCGTCAGCTCGTGCAATACTCTAGACTCACATGGGTGGTCGTATCCGGGTCCTCCACTGGGTAGGCGCAAGTGTCCGTCCGGTACATTAATACATCTTTGCCTAACTATAGTACTTATTACATAAAAAGTTTTGAGAAACCCGTGTGTAAAACGGCTAGCCAGTAGTAATTCGTATAGCACTCAATTGGCCATAATAATTAGAAAACTTCGCACCAATTTCTTCAAAATATTACAAACATTAGAAACTTTTCATAATGGGACCGATTAACATGTCCAGGTTTATACCGTCTGAATTTTGAGTTTTAAAAACATCCCATAAACCCAACTTGTTAAATATTTATTCCAACCAAATGAAAATGTAGAAGGTGCCCTGCATTGGCCAACAATAAATTCTCTCTCAAGCATTCCCCTCAACCATCCAAACCCAACACTTCATCAAACCCAAACGTTTCTGCTGGAAAAAAATAAAAATTGTTATTGATTAGCCGATCTGCACCTAGATGGTTAAGGATAGGTGGAGATTGATATGAAAAATTTAGTGAGAAGGAGTTACCTTGAATTGTGACTGCAAAGAGACAAGCATAACAAAAGTCCAAACAAAACAAAATAGACAAAATAAAACAGGATCTAAGATATTGTCTTGGTAGAAATTTGGTAGAAATAAATTATTTGTTGCCTAACAAGAAACAGAATTGAGAACAAAGATATAAGTAGAATCCTTCCATTTCCCCGGATGGTTGAAAAGCTAAGTTATTGTTCTGCAAAGATACTAAGAGTTATTGTTGCGGGCTGTCGATGATTGATTATAACTAAGTACTGGATATTTTTGGCTGAAATGAGCTTCGAACGAGAATAGTGAAAAAAAAAGTCATTGAACAAATGACTATAATACCCAGTTGTTTATTAAGCTGAAGCCCATTCGAGCTCTATCAGATGAACTCAGACGGATGTTCTACTTAATAGTCCCTAAATCTTGAAGTTTTACTGGTCTATACTATCACTGTCACGATTCATTGTTACTGATTACATATAATGTTTGAAGGTTAATTATTGGTTCGATCTATAAACAAATCATCTGAAAGCTCACCTCTATTTATCTCTTCGGCTCAGCTGCTCTTTACAACCTAACTGTAAATCCACCGATCCGATATCACGAAAGAAGCTCCCACCGCCCAACATACAAGTGAGCGGAATGTTACAACTTGGAAAAATTGTAAAAGATATCTATGAATCTTCTCAAATTTAACGCTAATATGCTATTATAAATTCATCAGCTCATAACTGCATGCTAGTTTGTGGTTTGAAAAGTGTCCATATTCATTAACAAAAAGTCTGGGCACTGATGCAGTACGGCATTCGAACTTTGTATTTGGAAATTTGTGTTGCTCAACAAATCTTCAAACAAATTCAAACAAAAAGCACGTTGGCCAATATTTAGCGTCAACCAGAAGGGTACGTGTACACAACTCCAAGTTCCCCTTCTTTCAAACTCACCTTCACTTCAATTTACCCATTGAGTTGGACACATCACAATAGAAAATACTGTGATGGAGCACGGACGTAAGGTTACTAGATGTATGAAAAATACTCTGTAACGTATTTAGGATTATATCTGAAAAATCCAAATTTGGCCAACACCCACCTATATTACAAAATCGAAGGTAGTACTCACAAATCCATTCGTTGTTTTCTGCAACGAAACTTATTTGTTCTTTTTATGAAGATACATTCGTAATTAATGGCACACGCGCAACTGTCAAAAGCACGAAGCTTTTGTTGACACAGGAAGAACATTCTTACATTGTACGAAAACAATACAAAAAGCTACGAATATTTGGTCACAAATTAAAAAGAAAAGTCTCTCTGGTGGTTGCATGAAGGACTGACAGATCTACTTTATCGACTCAAAATGTAATTGACAAAAAAAAGCGCAACCACGTAGAATTGTTCAGCTATTTTTTAAATGTTTCTGACATGGGGACTCGAACTTGAATATTTGGACAGTGCTGATTCTGAATCCGTGGTTGATCTCACTAGGCCACGCTGACTCGTGAGAACATGTTGATTAATGAGCATGAAGTTATAGCTCTCGTCAGCGCTTTAATTTATATTTTGGGTTAGATAAATTATTCCCGCTCATACCAGCAGAAACACCATCATGCATGAGTACAGTATACACAAGAAACAGCGATTGGCTGGTGATCACGAAGTTTATTTCGTGTATTTGACAAAAAGGTGTAATGATAGCATTTCGCTCTCTGAAAAAAGAAGAATGTCTGAGAATATGTTTTTTCTATGACGGTAGAGACATGGTCACAAATTCTCGTACTAGCATTTAAAACTCAAAATTGTTTTGGAATTTTAATGCATTACAATACAACATTGAGCGATTACTGCCACCGACAACGGACGTATCCAAACCGAACAATAAAGCTAGTGGCAACAAAATGAATTTGAACAACAAGATGATATAATGGAAAGAGCTCACCCAAATTCTAGATCACAGCCGCTAAAATGTTCCGAAAGACGTAGCAAGCATCCTTTCTACAATATCAAAAACCATCTTTCGACAACTATCTTCAGGTGCCAAATGCACGCCACTATGTTCGGTCTTCTCAGGTGGAATAACTTCGTCGTAATTGGGTCGGCTTCCAATGCAGTTCTGTTCCAACGCAGCTTCTCGAGTGGTAGCCTGGTGGCGTAGTGCCACATAACCGAAACAAACTTTAGCACACACTATGAGAAATCAGGTTCGCTGGAAGCGCTCTTCGCACAGTTACTTCCGGTTCACTTTCAATTAATGACGATTTGTTTGGCAATGAAGACTTATGAATTAGGATAAAAAATAACCGAATTAATCACAGAAGAATGACTTTTTACAGCATTTTAAACTCCGATAGTGTCACTTAAACTTTCAATTCTATATGGTCTTAGATACCAAACATCAATGTCCCATTTATTTTACTTAAGGTAGAATATTTTGTTCTCTGATTCACTGATGTTCTCTTAATGGTTCACGTGGTTTTCTTCAGATTGGCAACTCAAAATAAATACATAGGTATTCGAAAATTTGACGGATGAAAAAATATTTGCTTCCATCTTTAAGCAAAGCACACTTCGACCTCCGGTATTAAGCAAGCTAATTGTGAAAAGCAAAAATGCTTAAGCTTGGAATGCCAGGATAGAACCGAAGGAAAGGATCCGCAGTAGTTTTAGAAAATGGTTAATAACATTAAAACAATCTTCATAGACATATGAAGGCCTCCTATTCATAGGAATTCAAAAATCCCATAGCAAATCAACCTGTTGCATCATCAATTCATGAGATGAATTGAATATCGCCCAAAACCAACCCAACCCCACCAGCATCATCAGTTCGAGCAAATCAATTGCGTGAATGGAAGGGGACCACATTGGATCAGTTTGGTTGCTCCAACTCTTCTTTGGCCTCGACTACCCTTTGGGACAGGTCAAGAGTCCACCACTTGAGTCCAAGGGTGTATGATACAGAACCCCATAAATATGTAATGGTTGATAGGTGTGGTACGATTCGGTTACCCAAAACAACAAATCCAACCGAAAAGGATTCAAATACGGACAAGAGGGCAAACATCCAACAAAGTTTGACTTTTCAATTTACTTAACCTTTCCCCCCGCTTCTTCGGGATGCTGGTCGAGATTCAAGGTTCTGATCACTCAAAGGTAGTCGAGTGGGCGGGCAGGGTTGCGGGGTTATTGTGTCTTCCATTTCGCTTCTAGGCGGTGCGAATCGAACTGTGAAATCAACAGTCACTCACATGCCGCCACCCTCGCCTCGGCCGTCGACCTGGATCCGATACCGATTGGACTTTCTGGCTTCGCCATGTGTCACCGTTCGCCTGAAAGCTTCCAAAAACAATCGGACAGAAACGGGAAATTGAAAATGCGCACACACAAACAAACACAGCAACGGAAAGACACGGGGGCTCTAGGACTCTGTGTAGGCAAATGTGGAAAAGGAATAAGCCTTGGGGAAAAACGAATTTTCCGGTTGTTTTGTGGTTCATGTCTTGCTTGGTGGTGGCGGCGGCGGCGGCGGAGCTTGATTTGAATTAGATGGCAATTAATTACCGGCGGCCACCGTGACGTATCACGGAAGACGGTGACTGCGTGCGTGCCTGCGTTCTGAATAATAAAGTCAACTTCCGGCATTTGCCTTCCGGAGGTCCAGGGCGGAAATTAATCAATTATGGGACGGTCGACAATCAACCGAAGCGTGCAGTACTTTCGTGCTCAAAAGATAAGCGTGTTAACAGACAAAAATTGCATCGTAAAACATCATAAACGAGCGAATAAACCTGGCGGAAGAAGTGTCAGATTTCACACTTCCACGACCGTAAAATAACGAAAGGATTATGCCACGAGCGTGAAGCGAACAGCGACGAAATCGCTCATTAATTGGCGTAAAATTAAATACCGTTTTTATTAATATTGCACTCTCCCCAGTAGCGAAAACATCCCAACCTACAGCTAAAAACGAAAGGAGCAACGCTGAAATTATTCCAACAGAAGACGGGGGAAATGTGCGAGAGGAAATTTTTGTGTGGAACAAATAAAAACTGTATCGTTATGATTGTTGTTACAAGCAGTGTGAAAACAAGCATTGTGAGAATGGCATCTACTCGTGGACACGGCAAAACTTGGACCCAAGAAGAAAACAACTGGCCAAGAGATGGCGTTGGTCGTTCAGCAAACGCCGGTGGGTATGCAATACACGGAAACGTCCGATGTTTATTCATTTTCCCAGCTTTCATCGTATCCAGCTCCGGCGTGGAAATCCGACAACAATATAAAAATCACATCGCATATAAATGGCAGAAACAGGCAACGATTCATTCATGTTTCGATGGAGCTGAGGGCGGGAGAGACGGGCGTCAGACGGTGAGAAAAAACGATGGGAATGATAACCATCCTCGACGGCAAGCCACAAAGCAGCAGCAGCAGCAATGGCAACTTCCAAGAACGAGGGTATCGTTTTAATAACAATGATAATAATGATAATACCGAAGCAGTCGGGGGGACGGGCGACTTTGCCAAGCGTTCGTTTGTTGGGAACCATCCCGGAACGGGGTTTCGCTACAGAGAATGAGAACGAGAAAGATTCAAGAAGTCACGGCAGACTGTGGGATTAAATATTATTTTATGGTAATATAATTTACATTTAATAGAATTAGACAGAACGTTCTAATGGGTGGGCGATGAAAGGCAGAGTTGTTGGTAGTTGTTTGCGGAAAATTCGAATGTGGTTAGGAAGGGATAGGAATTATCGAGGGATTGCTTGCAATGGACCGTTTTGACGGGACAAGATCCAAACTTCAAATTGGGTCTCATCAAATTATAGAATCCAAACAGTAATGTCATTCATTCCATCGTTAATCGAGTTTTGGGTGTCAATCCAGAGCACTCTGCGGAATCATGAGTGAGTTCGAAATTTATTTGTTTGAAATCCGAAATGCTCGATCCATACTGTGCACGACGAGGCAAAACCCTAGGTGAGTGCCACTAAAATACACTTGCAAATTGGATTAAATGGCCGAGTGACCATGCACTTTTTGCTACCGCTGAAAAGGTAGACGGTATAAGCTTATTGCATTTTCGGGCTGGGATCACACGTACATACTCATGCTTGATGTTGGAAGGCACTCTGGTTGTGTAGTACTATTTGCTTTTCAAACTCGGTATATATTCAATTTCACAAGTACCTAACTTCACCCTCGGGGGGAGCTCTAAATGTACTTATTCGGTTGTAAATAAATTCACTTAAAGATCTGGATGTTTTAAGAAGCCTGCTCGAGTTGAAACTCAAGTCTTATTGAGGCTTTATAGCATACTACAAGCGTGGATCACAATGCACAGGACTCTCATAAATCCCCATTCACTTAAAGCCTGTCCACGTTAAATTTCGGACACCAAAATAATAGCAGCAAAAAAAAAAACAATTCCACATAATTCAACTAAACCGATTGTTTATTTCACAAAAACAGAGTTATATCTACACACTTAGAAATTATGAATTTTACACGAGACATGTAAATAGTCAGGGAAACTAAAGAAAGATTTCATGTAAAATTATGTCACCTGAAACCTACACATACGGAATTCGATGAAAGATGTGTTCGATTGAATTTATTTTCTCATCTCTTTCAACACATTCTTATGTGCTAAAGGACGCTTGCATGTGTCGGTCTTAGAGACAGTAATTTACTTGAGATTTTGGTAGTGTGTACATAACAACAGTTGGTTGAGATGTTAATCCTTCTTTCTGTTAAATTCTCGAGCTTTCAGTGGTACCCCCGCCATCAGGTTCCGTGCGGTGTCCTCAGATACAACCGCCGTGTCGATTCTCCATCTTCTCTTGAAATCATCTGTACCATTTGCTTTCTTCTTAGTTTCGAAGAGTTTCCGCTTAAGTAGAGCCTCTATTGGGCGAAGTTCTTGACTGTTTGGAGGATTGGCTGTTTTGGCACGTATTTGACTTCTTGTACCTTATACCATTTCAGGACGGATTTCGTATAGTGACAAGAGACCAAATCAGGCCAAAACAGAGCTGGAGAACCGTGGCTTCTGATAAACGGTAGCAATCACTTTTGCAGACATTCTTTCTCGCACACATCCTTATTGACAGTGCTGGTAGAGACGGATATTTTAGATTTTCGACCACAACATCATATGGCCTGTCAAATCAAATACTTCTACGGGAATTTGAACACCTTCTTTGTCCAAAAATTCTTGGCAATGGCGTTCCTTTGCGGTGTAAAAAGCCAGACCCGGAAGCTGTTTGAAGTCTTCGAGTACATATGATTCCACAATTCGCATAGATAGATTGGGATTTTTTCAATAATGACTACCACCTTCTTGTCCATTTGTCGGGAGCATACTTTTCGATTTTTTCCACTTCCAACTTTCTGATCCACAGTCAAAACACGGTACTTTTCTGTAGTTTTAGTTTGTTTGCAAGATCGCGTACCGATAAATTCGTATTTTGCGGTCGTTCGTTCAAAATGCGTTTGCGCGCTTCCACCTGATTCGACGCCATTTTACTGAATGTGACAAGAATGCCAACATTTTGTACCATAAAATAAAGTGCAACATTGCTAGTTACAGTGCTACACTGAAAGAAAAGTTTCCGAAATTTAACGTGGACAGGCTTTACTGCTTAATCCAAAAAAATTTTGATTATCGAACCGAAACGAAACCACAATAACCGTAAATTGACTAACGCAAAATAGAGCGCTATTTCTTTGAAACTTAATATTTCCGATAGCAAAGAATCAATAATTGAAATGCTAAACACCACGCAACTCGAAAATGTGCTCTAAAGGGCGAACACGAAATTATTGCAATACGGTTAATTTACGATACTTTTTCGATGTTCCGGAGTAAGATCGCGCATTTTGATAGGTAACACAAAACTGCGCACTTTTTCGATGCTATGTCATTCAGAAATATGCAAACAAAAGGACGCAGCCAAAACATGTTGAAATATTTCATTATATTCAAAGTGACCGTTAAAATAAGGTGTGCTTATACTTTCTGGAACAGTCGTTACATTGAGTTGTTATACTGCCGAGAAGACACTAACGGAACAGTTGACAATCTTGAACGATGGATTGCACACACGGATGGAACCAGCAACCGGTCTATCTTCAGTTATAGATCTCTCGATCTGCTCAGAGATGCTACCCAAGTAGCACACTACGATCAAAGTTAGTTGTAGTAACTTGATTATGACTTAGCAAGTCATATTTATGTTTTCTCAACTGAATGTCAACAAGTGCGCTACTAGGGTAACACCTAGTTTTATCTGGCGGCACTTCCGGATACACTTAACAATGATCACTTTCCGATTACGATTTCCTCACCTGAATGCTTACAAATTAGAACAAAGCGAAGAAGGTGGCTCTACGACCAAGCGAACTTGGTTAACTGTCAACAGCATCAATCCGGACGAGGGGATTAGTGTTGATGAGTTCATCGATCGGATACTGTTAGCGGCTGTAGCAAGCCTCCACGAACATCAGGATGAGTTGGTCCTAAATCGGTCCCGTGGTAGAATCCGGAGGTAGAAACGGCGATTAAGATACGAAGAACATGGCTTAGAGCACTGAAACGTAGCAGAGCAGCAGGATCGAACACAGCGGATGTATTGAAACAGTTCCAGGAGGCGAAGGCTACAGCTAAAAAAGCAGTCAAGGACGCTAAAGAACTTGAAACGCTGAAGACTTCGTTGGAAAAATATCTCCAAGTAGCACTACGGTAGAAATGCGGCGAACATGCAATGAACATTCTGAGAGGAAAGCGCAGTAAGGTGGTTATCAGACAAACCAAAGGGTACACGGATAAGGCGGAAGAAGTGGCAGAAGCATTGGCTCAACACTACTGTAGAGATCGGCGACCTCTCAGATACCAACGATATTTATAATTCAGACTTCACCCTGGATCAGACGTGGGCTACTGTGGGCAATCGACAGAAGCCGAAGTGTATATACAGGTCCCGACTCTAAAGGGTATCCGATGCTCCGACGTCTACCAGCATCCGTCAAGATTGCGTAAACTTGAGCTGCCAAACAGAGTGTGGCGTAGTTGTGTATTTCCTCTCAGCTGGCAAACTGGAACAATACTGCCAATATCGAAGCCAAATTACTCCGACTCAAGACCAGTAGCTTCCGACCTATCACACTGACCAACTATATCGCGAAAGTGTTCGAGCGACTGAGCTGGAGTCAAACGGACGACTGGATAAGAGACAACACTGCAACAATAGAACACTGCCCAATATCATCACTTGATCTGTCGGAAACGTACAGCATAACTTGGAGGAACGGCATCCTGCGCACACTAAGCAAATGGTTGATTGTAGGGCGCAAGTTCAACATATTGAACAGTTTTCTCAACTACAGATCGTTCCGGATAAATGTTGAAGAACACTTATCGCGTGAAATGCTGTTGGAGAAAGGAGTACTCCCGGTTACATTGTTCTTCGTTGCGATGCAGCCGACCTTCAGAGTGGTACCGGAAACAATCACCGTTCTATATGCGGACGATATACTGCTGGTGATTCGTAGAAATAAGGAGCGGCCTTTGTACCGTGGCCTTTGTACAAACTGCAGTGAAAGCTGTCGACAAATGGCCCTAAAGCGTGGGATTTAAGTGGCAAAATCTAACATTTT
>JASCZW010007096.1:0-74309 GCA_034211315.2 Aedes japonicus | reverse complement strand
TCAATTGGTGTTTTCCAGGAATACTGGCAACCCTGATTTTTGAATATTAATATAACCCTATGCGTGGACAAAGTTTCGTAACAATTCAAGACCCTTCGGCCCAATTTATGCGATAATTTAAAAAAAAACCTAGAAATGGAACAAAAACACATCAGTTGGTTCTGACTGTCGAGGCACTCAGCGGTACAGCAATGAAGCAAATGTAAATATTTTCCACCACACTGTGTGCAACCTGTCGCTCACACACCCTAGAATGGCTTCGTTCATTTCAACAAACCGCTTTTTCAAGAAGAGCAAACATGATGAGAGGAGAGGAGATCGAGTCCGATGACGGTGAAAACCAAAATACAAAAATCTTCTTAACGAGAGTCCAAAAAACAGAACCGAACTTGAATATCCCTATGAAATCATTTTGTATAGTGTGCTTTATAGTGGCGTTGAAAGCATTGCCTACAAAGAGAAGAGACACGAGAATGCAGTACGAGAAAAATTTCATAACAGGGACGATCTTCAGTTATAAACCAGACACCGTCAACAAAGCAAACTAATTCTTGCAGCTGAGGTTGTAGGTATGGCTATAATAAATATGGAATGAAACCTGATGAAATAAAAGAGAAAAGACAATAGAACCATTGTTACGTCGTTTTGAGGACCGGAAAGGGAAAACCATATTATTTACATGGGAGCAAAATTAGGTAATTTTAAAGTAAAAAATTAACTGCTTATAATAATAACACTTAATGAAATTATAATCCCAAACATTTGTACAAACAGTATTTCTGATCAACATGCTGTATAAGTAGAAGTCATTCTGGTCAGTTAAAGCAGAGTTATTAGCGGTCAAAATTTTGAAAATATCCCGGTATAGAAGAGCAACGCGTATCCTACGTTAAAACTCGACGGCGGAATTCCAACTGTGTCAATAGCGTTACGGCATTCTATGGTAACGATTCACCCATACTGAAACGTTAAAGATGATTGAACAAAGACCTCTACGGTTGCTTTGACTGGTCGAGAAACTAAGCGGTACAGCCAGGGATGCCACATATACAGATTTTTCGGATAACATATTTCGAAAACTGAATTCTGTTTATACAGATTACAGATTTATAGAAAAATACAGATTTTACAGCTTTTTTAAAGATTTCTCTTTCGTTGCATTTTTTACCGTGTTTAAATAACCATATTTGGAAATTCCACTGAGCCGCCTTCATAGTTGGCCAGATATGTATCGACATACTGGAAAAGTGGCCGCTTTGAAGGCATCAATTAAATTAACTCTCAGATTGGACAACATCCATTTCAATTCATTGTTAGAACTTCATAAGCATCGGCATCAGTTTGTACAATCATCAGGTGTGTTTTTATATGTCTAGTACGAATTTGCAGTAGTATCTCACGTCAGTCGATACATCATGTTGTAAGTGACCTTACTAATATCTAGTCCTACCTTACGTTTAGTCACATATCAGATTTCTGTTTGAGCGCTACTCCTATTAATCTACTGAACTCAAACAACGATAAAATTACTAGAAATTTGGAAAACGCAGGCCTTTAACGATTACAGGGATGTTAGACAATGTTTCTGCAATGACAGCATAAGCTACCATTTTTGTGAACAACAACAAAGGCAAACATAAAATTTATATTTTGATCGTTTTCTCTAATATCTTGATGAGATAAGCAATCGTATTTATTATTAATTATTTATTTTCATGGGAACCTGCTGTTGTAGATCTTGAACATTTGTTACAACTTCCAAAAACACCCATTATGACGGACGACACATTTAATAGCTTAACTGTAGTGAAATACATCAATAGATGCTTTCGAAAAAAAAACCCGAAAATCTTCTATCGGAGAGGTTCAACTAATAAGATAGATCCTGCAAACAAAAATCAAACCTTAATCACCCGTTTCAGATTGGTCTTAACTAAAAAAAAATCGAAAAACTATCAGCGCCGAACAAACATTACGATTCATAACCCATATGCTCCATTGCAGATACTGCAAGATTCCCTTCATCCAGCACAAATGAGCATTAGAAGCTTTCTCCAATGCACATAAATCGAAAATAGAGGAAACTCTTTACTTTTACCTCCACCCCTTGTCCGGGACACAATTGCAATGCTGTGTTGTGTGCAAAAGCTGCTTCGAAGCCCGCCGATTAAGCAAACAAAGGCTGGAATGAATCCACTTGCTCTCATGTGTGCCCCAACTACAGCCCAACAATCTTGCCCACAACGAACCAATCAGCCAAGCAGAAACATCCACCCGGATATGTGTATTTTGTTGATTTTTCACGCTCTCGATTCTTGCTTGCGAAAGTCAGGAACAACAACATGCCACCAACACCCGCTTCCAAGCAGCCAGCAGGCAGGCCAGCAGAAGTTCATAAACAATAGAACTGCCAGTGTGAGGGAAGTTTCCTCCTTGTTGCTAGTTTCCACCCAATTGACCGGAACGCAGAGGATGAAAAATTCCACAAAGATGATAATGATGCTGATGACGATTGGAAGGCGGTCAGTTTTCACATCCGAAACTGTTCAGGAGAAGTCGGTTGGGTTGGAGTGATTTTCAAAATGAAGTTATTTTCCTTCGAATTGTGAGTTTTGCCTTCGTGGGGAGTTCAAAGCTTACGCTGTCTTTCTGTGTGAAGTTTGCTTCTTTTGCGATTGTTATCCAAGGCTTTGGGGGCTTGAGATATGAATGCTATTCAGGCTTGAGGGCATTTGGAGGCGGAATATAAAGGATGCAGGATGCTGTTTGATGATAGTAGCTATCAGGATTCGAAGTGACTTTAGGAATGCAGTTATTGAATTATTTGCGTCATTTTGACATGTGAAATTCTCAGTTTAAGATGTGAATTGAATTTCTAATTTCAATTACCGATCTAAAATATACATCATTTTCAAAACTGTCTTTTTAAACATATTTGACTCCAAAGCTAAGAAATGATTGTTTCAGAGAATTGATTTACTAAAATATTAATCTGAAATTTTAAAATACATATAGTCCTGCAGACTTACCTATTCAGCTTCCAAAATTGCATTTTAGCATTGTTCTGAAACTAACTTTCCATTTACAAGGTACAAAATTATCCTTTTTTTTATTTATAGTACTTATCATTCTTCTTCCTATTCTTCTTCTTTTTCATTCTTGGCATTTCAAGCTCATTGCGGCAACAATTGCTTGTTCCTTGCTCTCAACCCTAGCAAAGGAAAATGACCCTAATAGCAGACATGTTGCAAATCAGTTAAATTAACTTCAATGTTACTCAATTAAGTCACAATCAAGTTTCTTCAACTAATTATGATAATAATGTGTTGCTTGGGAAAAAGCTGGTATCATATAAGTAACAAGTTCTGTAATCCTAGATATCGATTTTGAATTTCGCTGTAATCGCATAAGAACTGTTCATTTAATAAAATGGATGTTTATCAATGGTTGAGGTGTAAAACTTAACGAAAAATTGTGAATTTTCAGTCAGTGTATAAAACATAGTTTACTTTGGCAACACACAAAAAAAAAATCGAATAAAAATGAAAATTTCGAACGATGGTCGGATCACAAATGATTTTCTGAAAAGTTGTCATTTCGAGAATTGACAAAAAATGTTAGAGTGCTCTAAATCTGCAATGTTCCCGATTGTTAAGAAGTTTGGACAATCGTGTTCTTTTGAAGATATACTGAAATCTGGACACAAAAGGGCATCAGACGAAAAAAAGGAGCTGGAGCTATTGAAATAGCATAAACCGTGTTCCGTTCATGAAGTGGACATTAGCGTCGGAACTGTACAGAATATCAAAAAGCATTACAATATCGGAACCTACAAGAAACAGAAAGTATCCAAAAGGACGGATTCGCAGAAAGCTTCTTCGAAAATACGGTCACTGAACTTGTATGGCGTTCTCCTCCAAAAGCCGAACTGGTGCATTTTGATGGACGACGAGACGTACGTCAAATTGGATACCAGTACACTTTTGTGCCGAAATTTTTCAACGCTGAGCAGAGGACAGATGTGCCTGATGATGTGCAATAAATCTGAATCGAAAAATTTGGGAAAAAGGTTTTGCTGTGGCAAGCGATTTGCTTCTGTTACTTGAAGACTTCTTCATATTTTACGGGGACGGGTACGGTGAAAATGACAGAAAATATTACACCAAAAAAACAACTTCTACCCATCTACCGAAAGCATACGGATCCTCCAATTTTTTCCCCGAATCTGGCATCTGCTCACTAAACTTCTGCTACGTTGGAGATGCTCAAGAAGGTAAAAATCAATTTTGTCGAAAAACTCCCAAATCCCCTAAACTGCCCTAAGCTGTGTCCTATCGAAAGATACTGGGCAATAATTAAGCGGCATCTTAAGAAATATGGAAAAGAAGCACGCTTTGTTGACTGCTTCGAGAAAATTTGGTCTGCAGCAGAACGAAAAGTTACGTAGAAAGTTGTGCAGAATCAAACGGGAAGTATCAAGAGAAAAGTCCGAACGTTCTTCAGAAGTAAACATACAAACTCACGTGAATTCAGTCGTTGATTTTAATTTATATAAAGCAAACTTATGAATTTGTTCATTGTTGGAATGATAACAGTTTTGTAGATCAATCTATCGATAACCCACGAAGACTAAAATGATTTGCAAAATTGTACTAGTGTTTTTACTGATCTTATCCCATTTATCGACCTTTGTCTGGTAGCTGCTAGCCTATTTAAAATGCATTGTCAAATGACGTCTAGATACTTGAGCAAATAAAAGTTCTTAAATCCATTGGACATTTGGAATCCTTATAAGAATTTGACTTTCCTTAGTGTTTATTTTTTAGCCTACCTCACCTTAACATTCCTCCAACACTGCTATGATATTTTCCAGCTCTACCTTTTCATCGTCAGCAAATGCAAGTATTGTAGGTATAAAGCACACTCTAATCTCCAGAAGTTTTAGGTTTGGAATCCTCTCAGCTACTTTGTTCAAAATACTTTGTTCAACCAGATTTAATAGGAAAGGCGATAGTGGACACCCTCTTTTATACCTTTTTGCTCCTTTAACTGTTTCTGTTCCCTTTCCATTTTATCTTGGCTCTATCCTCTCCCAAACAAAGATGATCTCTATCAATTGAATGGGTTGATACCTCCAGATCAAGTAAGATGTTCTTCAATTTGGACAAACTTACATTACCGAAAGCTTTACGAACATCAACTGATGCTACAAATAAACTCTTCTTCGAATTCCAATGTTCGTCCATTACACGTTTTTCAATGAACACGTGGTCATCTGTTGAACGACCTTCTGTATACGTAGCCTGGTGTAATTCCAGACGCGAATGGAACTCTTTTAGTCTATTTCTTATCCATTTTGTAAAGCTATGTCCGTTTAGAATCCGGAATAAAAAAATCATCTGTATTTTGGCAACGGATTGACGTACAAATAAGTTAAATACATCAAAACAAAGGTAATTCACTGTACTTTAAGGAAAAAATATCAATACAAATTATTTCTCTCGTTTCTAATGAAAATTTGCACTTCCTTCTATATTCCTACCATCAAACGCTGCACTCCGGAGTCAACTTCCTTGGCACATTTGTTCCAGATTTTGGTCATCGCGTCCCGAGCCGTTTTTTCACTTTTCTTAAACTTCCGCTTCACTATTGCCCAAAATCTCTCGATGGGCCGGAACTGCGGACAGTTGGGTGGATTTATGTTTTTATCGATGAAATCTACGTTATTATCGCGGTACCATTGGATGACTTCCCGGCTGTAGTGGGAACTCGCCAAATCTGGCTAAAACTTCACGGGATCTTTATGGGCTTTAATGAAAGGTAGAACGCGGTTTTGAGGCATTCTTCCTTGTACAGCTTCGAGTCCATCGTCTTATTTATCACGAACACTTTGGTCTTTGCTCAGCAGCTGCATATTCCTTGCCAAATTCCTTGTTTTTTTTTTTGGCAAATTTGTACATAAAAGCAAATTTAAATTTCGCAAGAATAACTCCTTGTGCCGTTGCCATGTAGAAACTTTGGCCGGGAAGCTGTCCGGAAATTTTGGCGTAGGTTTCATCGTCGATGGACAAGCATCCTTGGTACTTTGTCAAAACCTGCTGGTACAATTTTCGAGCTCGAGTTTTGGTGACGAAACATTGCGTAAACGTTCTTTTTGGTTGCTTGCTGGATTGATAAGAACGATACCCTGCTCGCAAACGAATTCTTCGAACGGTACTGCGAGCAGCAGCGTATATTTGTGCGATTTCATTATCTGATAGTCCAGGGTTTGCTCTGACGGTTCTTAACACCTTCTGGTTTAGCTTGCGGTCATATGTTCCAGTACGACGCTTACCGTGAGGCACTCGATCCACGCTCTTTCGCTCCCTGAAACGTTTGAGCACATCATACACGGTTGATTTGGCGATTTTCAACGTTTTTAAGATTTTTATTGCGGACCACGTTGGATTATCAACGTGGGTGTGCAGAATTTTTTCTCTCCTCTCGGCTTCCATCTGGAATATTTTTCAGCTCACTGCACGAAACACCGTGAAATTTATACCACAGAAAGTGAGCGCCTAGATAAACAAACCGCTGTAAAGGAATTCTTGCGGCTGTCACTTTCCGCGCCGCTGCAACACAATAAGTGATGCCGGATTCTAACTGGACAGAACTGTACGGTCTGTCCCAGAAATAAAGGGCACATTTTCAGTTAGTCAAAAAAACATGTGTATGTTTTATTTTTGTCACCTTTTATTTTTTCATATGTTTTTTCAACATTGTTTATCAACACGTCATGAGAGATATTTGATGACTTTTTCATGTATAAGCAAGTTCTCGAACTTTTCCTCTAACGTTCTTCATAAGGTTCTGAACAGACTGGTAAGCAACGATTTTAGACCCTCTTGTCCAATTTCTTTTGATGTTTTCACTCTACCAGCTGGCTGAACATGTTTACAAATATGCCTCTTGACGAGTAATATTGCAATCCCGGTAATGCTTTATAGTCCAACTTCGAAGTATGAAGATACTTGTTCTAGGCGATGTAGTACTTATTCTTGGCGTAAACTGTGTCATACAGTTTCAAGGCCCGTGGTTTAACGCTGGCTTCCTTTTGGCTGCTTCTAATACTTGTACGCCTTCAACTTCAATCTCTCTTTTGCTCGTTGAACGTTGGACTCGTCAACCGTCTTAGTGATAACCCTGGAATAGTGCTTCACTTGTGCATGATGGCATGCACGATGGCAACGGGGATCTTTCCTATCTCTCAAAATGCGTGTGAAACTTTGCTGTAAGTTGTGTTCGGTTTGACGTTTGGTGTAAGCAATGAGATGGACTCTGCAGACTACCCGAATAAAAATGAATGTTAAAATGGCAGCGTTGTGCCCTTATTTTCTGGGAAAGTCTATATTATGGGAGATTTTTCGTGGGAGTATATCTCGTGTCTGTAGCATTTTTTTCCTTCTATGAAATAGGAGCAAAATGTAATTATTGTACACTCAGTATGCCTAGGAACCAAATCGGGCTATTGATGCATTCAATCCTACCGACCCATTCGGCCTAATGGCATTCGGAATAGCATTGTGCAAATTATGCGCAATATCGATAATGGAAAATCGATTTACATTTGACCATTAGAATCGATTCTCCGATTTTATCGATCGCCAAGTAGCGAATTTTCAGTATCGATACTTTTTCATTCGAACATAAAAAATGAACTGGAAGTGAACTCAAGAACGCCAGATTAGCCATGCGTGAGGTATTCAACTTGGGCCTAGTATGTATAAGTTCCTCTGTCCGAAAAATCAACCTCTCGTGCGGTATACTGGTCACCATTCTCGATAAGAAATCTTGAGCGATTGGGTAAATGTGTGTAAATTCGCTTCGAATGCTTTGCCACGCTTAAATAGGATCCACAGAACGCAGTACGACTGGTTGATGAAAAAAGAATTGTTGTTCACCCGTCAAAGTCGGGAATTGCAGACGATTCGTGAACCTGGAAAAAATCGTCATGTATAAATCGTTAATAATTTGGATACTTCTTATATCCAGATTGAGAACGAACTTTGTTTGACATACCATTTGATCTTGAAAATCTTCCAGTTGGAACTATTTTTATTTTCATGGTATCAGATGGAAAAATCCAAAGAAATTATCGATGCAGTCGATTTTTAGCTTCTAGTAAAAAAATCGAAAATCAAAACCGAAGTATCGATTTTTCGATTTCCGATACGATATCGCCCATCGCTAATTCGGACTAACAATGTATCACCATTTGGGTAATTAGCTTGTTTTCATAATTAATATTTAAAGCGTAACTCATATTTTGAAACTAATCTACGAAACAATTTCAATCAAGATTCCAAAGGTGATTGTGTTAAATGTCTGACAAGTTTGAGTCGAGCTCTGCCAAATTTAATCAAACTTAGTCAATGCATAGAGGTAATGAAAACACGAACGAAAAAAAATGAACAATCTAGAGTTGCCAGGTTTCACGGAAAATTTGGATATTTGAAATTCATGGAAATTTTGATTTCCCCTGACATCACTTATTTAAAAAAAACTAACTTAAGAACAGAGCACCGTAGAGCAATTTTTATTTGAATGAGAAATTTTCATCAGTGTTTCTGAACAAATTCAAGTTAAATTTCACTTAAATCATCCAGACAGGTTTGTGATCTTTGCTAGTCATTATGAGCGTATGCTGTTCAGATTCATGAGAGAATCTGTTTTAGAGATTGTGAGTTTATGCCGGTGATAACTCGAAAACCAATTATTCGATTTGAAACTTATATGAATTCTTTTTTATGGTATTTCCTTCTATATGAATCAAAAATTATTGTAAAATTTTATCATTACATATGGTAACATGTGATAAAATAGCGAAAAAAATGTGGATTTTTTCAAAAAAGTTACGCCAAAAGTGCAAATATTTTTTTAACTTTTTTTTTAATTCATCTCTAACTCTAAATGTAGTTAATGTAATGTTTCTGGGTTTCAGGTTTCAGATCAAAACTGCGACCAGGAGAGCCGGAACAAACAATATACAACGACTTTTTTAACGCACTCTAACGGCCGCCATTTTGTTGAAAAAAATTTGAAAACAATATTTTTGTATAGTAGTGTGAGCAAAAATCGATTGGTTTGAGTAATAACTTCCCCTTGTATTTTTTTTTTTCAAAAATGAGTTTTTTTCTCGTTCTAACTGTATATCCCCCCTTAAGTACCCGAATGAAAAATTCTCATAGATTTACAATTGAATATATAGTTACTATACAATAGAATTTATAGTACGTACAATTAATACTATTGTTCACAACGATAAAATGACAATAGGAGTTATTGTTACCACAATAGAATCTAATGTAAATTGAGACATCGACAATAGAAAAGGGGGGTTGTTATGTATCTTACCTAAAGAAAAAATCATTATTTTCCAAACAAATTTGAGTCAATAAGTATTAATTGTATTGTTTCTCATTTGTTCGAAATCCTAGTATATAGAGTGAATTGTACATCTATAGTAATAACAATACTTTTTTTATTTATCTGATTCATGAACAATAAGATTCGTGGTCGGAAATAGATTTGAATGTTATTTTATATTATTGTATTGTAATTGTATGGTTATTTTTATCCGGGTATCAATCACTCTAAATCGAAATTTTGAGACGCAAACTCGAGTTTCTTATCTAAGAATCAAATCAAGAACAAAATCTGCCGATTACATTTGAACGGTGTCATCGAAAAAATACCTCCACATACATTAAACATTATATCCCCCTTTGGGCCTGTTTATAAACCACGTAGATTCATTTTTGAAAATCTTTCAAAAATTTGTTTGAAACTTTGTATGGAGCGTAGACTTTGGTCCAACCCCCAGAAAATTTTACGTGGTTTATGTATAGCCCCTTTCGAGGAAAACCCAAATCGAAACTTTTCCGATCCGTTAACACTTTTCGAAAATAAAAAAGAATCTCATCAACCTCTCACAATTTGCCGTGAATCCCGGTATCAATCCGTATCCCCGTTTACCACAAATCGATTTCCTTCAGAAAGGCAATGGAAAACTTCTTGAAAACAAAATCGACGAAAGAGTCTTCAGTGTGGAATTTTTCCATTCGACACAATGCCGTCTTCATCCCAGTTCCTTCTTACTAATAGGCTCAACCGAACCGGAACTGTTTGGCGTAGGAGGAGGGAGAAACTTTTCCAAACAAACATTAAAAATTAAATAAATATCCAAACTTTCCTCCCATCACAAACCCCCCGCTTGCCCATCACTGGACAGAGAAACTGGAATTCGAAGATCCGAGCAAACGGGGAACTTTCTCTCACCTTCTCGACTGCTACTGATGCTGCTGATGCTGCTGAACGTGCCTTCTATTTCGGTAGTTTCCTTCCCAGGCCCCGGCGGAAAGATCCAAAGACGCTAGGCGGTTCTATAAATATTCATCAGTAGTTGTACAACTATTCCAACGTATCTACACAAATATTTATGTCGAATTAAGTATTAAATAAGTGAAGTGCATAACAGCATGCAAAATTGAAAAAAAGGTACCCGAGTGAAAGTTGCGAGATGCTGGGATTCGGTCGACATCCGGTTCGATTCAAGCCGAACATTTTCACTCGGGTATCCACGGCAAACAAACAAAAGGATGTTTAGCAAACTACTTACAACCTACTTGACTACACAGCTACGGTACTTTCCGGAAGTGATCCGATTCTCTTCGGCAATAGTTTTTCCCGTACCCCCCCCTCTCGATTCGGCTAGCGCGTTTGCGATGATGGTGCGCCTAAAGTTAGACACTACACTACAAAGTACAGCCGGAACTTCAGCACGGGGGGAGGTACGGGCAGAGTCGGGATGTCGCGAGCGGTGTCGAATTACAACTTTCGCCCGGGTGTGTTCGCTGCTCGAAAAGAGTTTTATCGACACTTTTCTTTCCGTACCGATTGGGTGTTTTTTAAAGCTATTATTTTTAACTAGAATGATCTCCACAAAAATACGTTTTTTTCTGAGTGGAATTGAGTTCGAAAGGGGATCCGTTGAAAGCAAGAATATCTAGGTTGGATTAGCCAAAACACTTACGGATCGTCCGGTGTTAGATCGGCCGGTTCCCGCGTAAACTGCGGATCAAAGTGACAGGTAATATCCTGGTCGCACCCGTCGAACGACGGAATGTAGGGCGGTGAGACCTCTTTTTGAGCGAGCTAATTAGCGAGTTACAACGGATTTAGCCATATTGGTCGCATAGCAGGTGTGTAGGCGTGGGTGCGCGCGTGATTGTGTTTAATTGGATTTTCGATTATTTTTGTTTCGGTCAGCAGGAAAAAAACGGGAAAAATCAAACGAAGAGAAAGAGAGAGAGAGAAGAGAAGGAAAACGAATCAACATATTTACAGGTTTTTAATTAGTTATCAACTCTCGGTGGGGGTCCCTTTGTTTGAATGGGGGGTTTCCCTGCGCTGCACTAGGTTGAAAATGGCACGAATAACTCAACTCTACTCGAGAGCAACTGGTGATGTGCTGAGTGGGTGATGATAGTAATTATCGTTTATTTGCTACTGGATTATCGGATTCGGTGCGAACAAAAAACTAATTACGATTGCGGTACTCTGTCGATGATAATAGGGACTGATAAACTTACGGCAGCGAAATGATAAATAAATGAATCAATAAAGTTGGGTAAATAATTAATATTTTTTTAAGGAGACTTCAACTCATAAATGTCATTGATCCGTGAGATAAATTGAAAATGATAACCCATGATAAAATTGATCACATACATACTCGCGTACATTCATTCGTTATTCGCATTTTAAAAATCTACTCGCATCAGAACGACATACCATCTTTAGAGATGAAAGTTATAAAATCAACCAACTATCAAGGATACAGTGTTTTAGCATAATATCACAATATCAAAGGTACGAATCTAGGAGTTATTTTAGTTCATTTATCTATTCGATAAAAGATTGATGCATTTTTGTTCAAATATCACAACCATCCCTTTTTTAGTCTACGAATCTTTAAAATTAATAAAATTAACGTACTTAAAATACTGCGCGTGATACTTGTGAACTTGTGCAGATTATAACATCAGGGCTTCCACGAATCTTCTTCGAAGTTATAAAGCTGTTAGAAAGCTCGTAGTGTACTTTAGAAGTGACCATGGAACTCTTAAACAGCTTGATTGTTGCCAAAGGGGTATTGCTTGGAATTGGGACCCTGATTATGACATTTTTAATTTATTAAGAAAACAAGAAACTTTGAAGTTTTCTAATTACAAACCTCAAATACTATTAGGACTTCAGGCGAGAAATTTTCAAGAAACGTTTACGCCCCTGGAGCATCCATTGGGTAGCAATTTTAGCGTTGTTTGTTTTGTTTTGTTTGTGATTTTTAGTCTCAAAAATTGTGAAGCGATAATTTACCTAACCCATAAATCATATACAATGATGTTCATATCCTCAGTGTGGTAAAGAGAAATTTTGTTTTTTCCGCTCTCTCTTCCTACCTCAACGAGAGCTCTTCTCTGTTGTTTATATTCACCACCGTGTTTGAATGCATGTGAGTGTAAAAAAATGGTTTTCATTCGCACAACACTCGATCGCTCTGGAGTGAGAAGAAGAACTCTCAATCACACAGAAGTGAATGCAGGTAAATTCCCTGATGCGAGCGCCCCAATGAGCTCACTGTCGTGGGCTCTTTTACTAATATACAACATTGATTGCAAGTTCGCTTTAACGCTGCATAACAAAGGAAGAAAGAATAATATTTCTTCTCGCTTTCTTTTTCCGGACATTCTCTACAACTCCGACAATGTTTTCGTCACTATCAATCGCACCTGCGAATCACAGAAAGAGCACTGGCGCGTTCTCGCACAAACGTACATGACCAGCGATCGCAGGCGAGAGTACGTGGGAGAAGACTGATGAGAGCACGTGAGAGCGTTCGTTTAAAAGAGAGAGAGATTCACACACTCCAACTCATCCCATCGCAGGCGCACATTTTCACTCTGTCTTTTTACCACCGAATAAAAGAGCACTTTGCTTTATCTGCGGTTCGCTTTGGTTGTATCCTCTGCGAAGGTGCATATCTCATGCGAAATTCCATCTCTGATCGTATGGAAAAATAACTTCCTTCAGTTTCACCTTAAATTGATGTAACGCTCGCGACCGATTTTCACTATTTGGACCGATTTAAACCAACAGTAAAGATGCTATTGCGGCTACTCACAGAGTCTTATATTGGCTTTTCTTAAGGAAGACACTTTCCATTTGTACAACTTCATTCTAGAAACTATTTTTCGAGTGAAACTAATTTCTGTATCAAGTTAGTTGAATGTTCTAAAAACCTACTGTTATCCACCTAAATTACGATTGAAAAATTTGGTGAGTCTCTAGAAACTATATATGTGTTTAAAGACCAACATGAGGCTCTAAAGCCAGTTAATTCCTTCGAAAATACATTTGCTTTGGTGGTTGATTTAAAAGTCTACAGCATTGAACTAAATCAGGGTTTTGGATGATCAAGAATATCTTAAAACAAAGATAGAATAAATAATGTGTGTCCATGAACGTGGTTTATGTGATCCAATGCTCGACTTTGAAGAAATCTGTAAGTCGGAGACGCAATAGACGTATCTGTCAAAGACTAACCTTTTCTTGGTGCAATTTAAAGGAATTTGGAGCTTTTTCTTTTTTTTTTAAGTGAAATGTTAATTTAAATTTTCTTTGTTTTCCATTTCAAAGATGTATTTATTTTACACATAATCGTCACCTGGCGAGTATATTTGTAAGTAAAATGTTAACCAAATTGGGATATGGATCTAGAAAATAAAATTACTCATAATCGCATGTCAATAATTTGCTTTAAAGTTAATTAAACTCAAAATTTTATTGAAGTGGAGCTTTTATGTTTTATTTTAGGAATAAATTTTGTTGAAATATTTTTGTTTGCTAATGTGTGTAAATTCTGCAAAAAAAAACCTAGATGCGTGTTTTCAATTTAACCCTCGGATCGTTAGTTTCTACCATGGTTTTTCTTTCTGTGTTTAAGCATTTCACAGACAAAACATTAATCTTCAAACTACGCCGTATCCTATTAGTTCCCCCGAGCAAAGAGAGGAGGGGTCCCAAACCACCGTAGCAAAATTTGTTGCCTTTATAAACCTCCTTCCATTTGCTTGATTAGTTCTTGAATTATGCAGAAATTTCGGTTACATTTGGCCATCCCCTCCAGATAAGGGAGGGATCTCAAGCTACCAGGAAAAAAAATTAACGTCAATTTCCCAACATGCAAAATTTGGTTCAAATTGCTTGATTAGTTCTCCAGTTATGCAGAAATTGGTGTTTCATTTGTATGGAAGCCCCCCCCCCCCTTCTTTCAGCAGGGAAGGAGTCTCAAACCTGCACAAGAGAGAGCAGGGGTCTCGAACCATCGTAGGAACATTTGTTGCCTCAAAAATCCCCAAATGCCAAATTTGGTTCCATTTGCTTGGTTAGTTCTCGAGTTATGCAAAAAAAATCTGCTTTATTTGTATGAGAGCCATCCCTTTCTGATAAGAGAGTGACCTCAAACCACCATAGGAACATTTATTGTCTCAAAACAAACCCACACGCCAAATTTGATTCTATTTGCTTGATTAGTTCTCGAGTTATGCAGAAATTTGTGTTTCATTTGTATGGACCCCCCCTCCCCCCCGTTCCCCGTCCAGGCAGGAAAGGAGTCTCGAACCATCATAAGAACCTTCTCCGGCCCCAAAACCTCCTTCAAACACATTTTCATAACAGTGGGGATATTTCTCATATTGGGTTTAGATTTTTACTTCATTTGTACGAGAGCCGCCCGTCCAAAGAAGGGAGGGATCTCAAACCACCGTAGAAACATTTTTTGCTTTTATAACCTCCATATGCCAAATTTGGTTCCATTTGCTTGATTAGTTCTTGAATTATGCAGAAATATCTGTTTCATTTGTATGAGGGCCATCCCCTCCAGATAAGAGAGGGGTCTCAAACTACCATAGAAAAAAAACTTAACTAGCAATTGTAATCAAATTTGGCATGCTAGTTGCCAGTTGTTGCCTCACAAATCCCCACATGCCAAATTTGGTTCCATTTGCTTGATTAGTTCTCGAATTGTGCAGAAATTCCAGTTTCATTCATGTGAAAGTCCTCCTTTCTAGATAATGGAGGGGTCTCAAACAGCCATAGACATATTTTTTGCCTCCAAAATCCCCACATACCAAATTTGGTTCCATTTGCATGATTAGTTCTTGAGTTATCCAGAAACTTCTGCTTCATTTGTATGAGAGCCTTCCCTTCCAGAAGGGGGAAGGGTCTCAAACCATCATAGAAACATTTTTTGCCTCCTGAAACTCCCACTAGCTAAGTTTGGTTTTCTTTGCTTGATTAGTTCTTGAGTTATGCAGAAATTTGGGTTCTATTTGTATGAGAGCCCCCCTTTCCAGAGAAGCGAGGGGTCTTTAACTATCATAAGAACGTTCTCCGGCCAAAAAAAAACCTCCATACAAAATTTCACGTCAATCGGTTCAGTAGTTTTCGATTCTATAAGGTTCAGACAGACAGACAGACAGAAATTCATTTATATACACAGAAAAAAATCTGAATCATCATTTTGAAGTAAACATCAGAGCATGTAAAATTGTATTTCATTCCACACGAAGCAGCAACTTGCATGAAATAGTTCTCACAAAGACGAGCTTTTGCATACAACATTATCGACAATGATTGTAACGCCTCAGATCGTTACACGATTTCTAGACAAAATCGTCAAAAGGTCGAAAGTAACAAATGTAAACAATGACTTAAAACATAAATTTCCTTGAAATGATTGGTTGCTAACATTTATATCCACTAATGACGGGAAGGTACTAACTCCCTGTATCTGTTTCTTTTGCTATTTTGTTTGTGGGAGCAAGCAGATCCCATAAAAATACGCTAGAAGTCATTGTTTACAAACGTTACTTTCGACCATTTGACAATTTTGTTAAGATTTATAATTGAAATGTGGATGTTTTGTAACGCTCCATTTATGTGCTGAATATTGAAGAGAAATTCATAAAAAAAATCTTGCTGTGTATATATAAAATAGATTTTACTTATTTTCATCTATCTTAGCATTTCAAGCATATCGAACCAAACCTTGACAGATTAGGTTTTCTGAGGCCCCCATTTTGCTCTGCACAAAAAAAATCACATAATCAGTGGAAAGTGTTGACTAGAAATTGACTTAAATTTCAGGTGATTCAAGAAGTGAAAAATGCTTTGCAAAATCAAGTGAATCTTATGTGTCCAGTGAAGTGTAAATGACTAATCAAGTAGAATTTGTTTTTACATGTGATATTTATGTATAAGTCACTTATTTTAGTATTGGAAAATATCTACATGTATTTCCAGTAGTAGCTAAGTGAAATATTTTTTCAGTGTGGGCAATGCAAAAAAAAACTAGTATTATTCTTTTACCACCGTTCTATGATGTTGATTTTCAACGATAAATAATCTCGTGAGGCTTGTTCGCGCCAAAATATGCACCCCCCTGAACACATACAGGGTGGCGAAGGTTGCCTGTCAGTGTTTTTTTTTTGGCTCAGTACATCTCTCGGACAGTTTTGTTTTCCGATATGTGCTTGTTTGGAATGTGTTATGGAAGATCTTTTGTTTCGGTTTCGCTATACAGGCGCTATACTCGAAGTGTAACCTACTTCAGACCGTTCGCGCAGCTGTCGCACTGGCATCGGCTGTCTATAAATTGGCTGAATGACAGTTCGAAGTGTTCTTTACTACCATACAAAAGCGTTTTGCCAAAAGTGAACGAAAAAAGTAGTGATGAGCGATGAAACTCAAACGCAATAGTGTAATTGCTATATTAAGCATTGGAAAGCCACCTCGAAGGATTGTTCGGGAGCTCAAACAGCTTAATATGAATAAGGTTTTTGCTCATGGCACCGTAACTCGTTATAATTATACTGGTAGTATCGCAAAACGCAATGGAAGTGGTCATCAACGGACTGTGGACTACAACGTCACGTGAGACGGTTTGAAAAGTTAAGTACCGACTTGAGCAAAATCAAAAATCAATCTCACACTGAAGCAGCAACAAGTTCGACTTGAGCAAGCGAAGGAGTTCCTTCGCTTGGTCGAAAGCGGTCAATTCCGAACATCGTGTTTTCTGACAATTTTTTTTCGCAAATTGAGCAGTTCGTCAACTCTCGAAAGGGTTTACTTGACCGATCGTTCATACGAGAATTTATGCCATCGGTTGGCCACCAGAAGGCAGCACCCGCTACAAATAATGGTTTGCGCCACTGTAACCGCAGATGGGCGTTGTACAATACCCAAGTAACACAACTTGTTATGTAATGTTCAAAAATTCATCTTTAAAACATAATCTTATGTTTTTTTCTAGTACACATAACTTATTTCTGGTACCTTATATGACCAAAACAGCGCAATAAATCGATCTATTTGAAACATCTTTGAGGTCACAAGAGATGTTTTAAGATACAGATTTAGGACTAATAATATGTTTTTACGATACTTTGAATAACATGCTTTCAACATGATCATGTCTTATCCTGGTAGTTTGTAGCATCATAATAACAAATTGTTTATAATCAAGTAAATCCAAAGTAAAAACAATTGCAGAAACATATGAATACGACATGCTACTTCAAGAAATGTCAAACGAACAGAAGTTAACTAAGATTGTTAAGATTGTTGTTGTGGAAAATGTGTTTGTTTATGAGGAGAATATGCACAATTCATAATAAAAAAATGACAATCGTTTTTGACCAAATCGATTATTTAATAAATATCAGAAATCTAAAGATTGTTAATGCTCAGAAGGCTTAACAAGATATCATATGCGAGGCAGCTTTTATGGTGAAACATTTGGTTTTACTCTTGCATAATTTATGCGCCGTTCTAAAGATTAAAAAATCAACAGAAAATTCTCTTATATTTAGCAATTTTTTAGCATCACTGTTGGAATCATCGGTGGATTAGTAACATGGTCTACACTGTCAATTAAAATTATTGAAAAAAAAAATTATTTAGCGAGCAATTTTATTTCTTACCAAAAGTGTTTATCTTAATCATCGACAAAAAAAAACGCAGCTTTCGAAATTTTTAGTGATAGTTGTAGTTATAGTTTCAATCGGCACTGTAATTTTCTCCATAGCTATGGCGTGAAGTTGAAATTGAGTCCAAAATACACCTTGAGAGTAGTTTAATAGCATACTCAAAGGGCATCTTCTTAGTGATATGTCATTTGGCTCCAGAAATTTTAGAAAAAAAATGACGTTTCTTGTGAACTGTCACAATGAATCAACTATTGATGGTGATTCTTATTGAAATATGTTGGTTTTTTTTTATCTTGTAGTTAGACCAATTTTGTAACCGTTTCTTAAGAAGATATGTTGCAAATAGGCTAGGTCTGCTTTTTAATCGATTTTTTTTTTTAAATAATGGGAATTCATAAACAAATTCATCATATTCATAACAAATATTACTGTCAAATCCGATCTGCGTTTACATCTGCTAGTTTGACACTTGTTGGATTGAATTGTTGTGTTCTTGCATAGCTGCATCACAGAGAACAGACATCCAAGTCAAATTCAAAAACTGTGTAAGAAATTTAACGGCCATTTCATAATCCTAATGAACTGGCAATAGCGTGGCGGCGCTGGCATCGCCATCCGTTGACCAGCTTGAAATCTTATTCATCAACTAAATTTTTTTGGCAGTTCAGTTCTTTCACCGCACGGTCAACGAATCTTACCCATGTTTGATTAAAAACCGCAAGTGACCACATCCCGAGAGATGGCAATAGTGTTTTAACGTATTTTAATTTGAATCCTTACACAAGTTTTTTTGAGAAATATATTCTAGTTTGGATGTCTGTTCTCTGTGGCTGCATTTAGTTTCACTTATTAATAACTTGATTATTACCTGTTGGTTATTGTGATGCGATAAACTACGTAGATAATACATCGTCTTGTTAAAAACAAAATGCAGTGCATCTTTAAAACTTCTTATGTAACCTAAAAGATGTTACAAAAGATCGGTAAGCTGCGCTGATTTGGTCATATTTGAGTCGAAATTTAAGTCATATGTTCTAGAAAAATACATGAGCGACTTATGAAAGCAAATGTTTTGCGACAACGTCCTCTCAGCTTGTATTTGACAATCGATGTTTTTCATTACATTCTTAATACTCTTTTATAACAAAGTTTCAAGGTGTTACTTGGATAGTTTCATCGAGCCTGGCGTCAAAGTAAATGCGACACATTATCTCGAAAGTGTTCTGGAGGCTGCTTTGAAGCCGTGGGCAGACAAACATTTCGGAGACCATGGACGTTTCAACAAGACTTGAAAACTAATGGTTCATTACGACAGTATGGCTCTCGAATCCGCCAAACTGCGAATCCAATGGATTATTCTCTCTGGGCCGTTTTGGAGAGCAAAGTCCGATGTAAAAAATACACCAGCTTCGAGACTCTGAAGACAGTCATTGTCTGTGAGTGGGCCAAAATACCGGGAAGTCACAATAGATCAGCTTACTATTCGTTTTTTAACCGTCTCAAGGCCATAGTCAAGGTAAAAGGTGGTCATACCGAGTAAAAGTGAATTGATTCTTAATTCTTGATTATTTTCACACACTTCGTACTTTTAAGTAAATGAAAGGATTTTTTTTTTCAAACTGAGCTAATGGCATTTTTAATTGGTTGCATTTCGAGTGCCGGATCCTGTAAACATGGAAACCAAACGAGAGCTGGAAGTAGATTTATATTTGAAGACATTTAACACGTGTGAAATCTTGAGACAGTTACGACCAAAATGATGGAGTCGTATGTCGATCCGGAATATCATCACCGATGGTTTGGATTTAAAAAAAACAGCGAATTCACGGATTAACAGAAAAAAAAGAATGATCTTGTGATTGGAGATAAAGAGTTGTTGCAGCTGTTGTTCGTTTCTGAGGAAAAAAATGTTTCTGTTGCAAGATACCCACAACCAACAGAATGATAGAGAATATGCAACAAAGCATGCAGATGTTCCCAAAGATAGATTGGCTGGGCAGCAATTCCAAAATGTTTCGAGATTAATGGTAAGCGATAGAAAAACGTCAAGTTTGAACCTTCTTGTCAATCCTTTGGATTTCATTGAATGGGGATGCACGCTCAGTCAAATTGAAAAAACGAAAGGTACACCCTTGAAACTGTCAAGAAACAGTTTGGTACAATATGCCTCAAGAAACGGTGCGTGCCAGTTGCGAATCGTTTAAGAGGCTTCTGGGCTGCTCATAAACGAAAAAGGTGCAAGGTGCGAGCTTTACATGTAATGTCTTAATAATAACATGTAAGTATATAGGAAATACAACGTTTTATGATTTTAAGTCACTCGCCAAAAAAATTCTGACATGCAACCATTGCCACCCTGTATATGTCCTGAAATATCTAATAATCGTGTGAAATATTCCGTATAGTGGCCTTGTCTATCTATGGACCAAGTATTATGCATAAAAATTTGATGTCTCAAATCTACGTGCATTTGAAGTAAATCATTTAATAGGAGAGCGACTTTTTCTTCGTTCACTCACAAAAAAGAATTTTCTGGTAGATTGTACGATATATGTCAACTTGTACGAATCAATAGTTGTTAGAACGAACTCCGCTAGAATTCTTATTTCAGCAAGCAGCAGAACAGGTCGAGCTGGGTCTAAAGTGCAAATATGGATGGGGCGTCTCATTATTTGTCCAAGTGGCATTCAGAATACTTTGTCAAGAAGAGTCGGAATATACTAGGTTAATCAAAATGTTTTGAAAGCGACATCTATGGAGCAGTAGAAAAACCCAAAATTTCTACGCCATTTTAATACGTCATCTGTCATAAGAACGTACTCAAAATTTCATGTCAATCTGTCAATTCATTCTTTGTTTACAAGCCAAGTTGAAGTTGACTTGTGAATATATTTAAAAACAATGGAAAACGAAATTCTTGGTTTTGGAAGATTTATCGGCTACTGAGATCCATACAAAGATGCATTAAAGTATTAAGGAGTCTTGTCCATCAATTCCAACGGTTCACCGATGAGTTTTAGAAAATACAGGATATGGTTTAGGAAGATCATCGATCGACTGTGGATGTGATAACTGACACCTTAGACATCTCACATGGAACAACAAGAAATATTTCTCGAATTGCTCACTCGATAAGAGCACGGTTTACCAAAGCCAGGGCTTATAGCGGATTTATGGATAAATAATAGTGACTTTAGTGACTGAAATAATAAAAATAGTGACCAAATAGTGACTAAAAAGTGATTTCCAAATTTAAGTATTTTTGTAATCCTTTAAACATTTGATGTATGAGTCCAGTAAAAATGAACAAGGTGATCACCCCCGTTTGCAAAAATGAATATTACAACGGCGCAGTATGACTTTTTGGTTTTTTTTTTTTTGTGGGTACACACGGTTGGAACGTCTTCCAGCATGACTTGTGCTTGAATTACTTCTGACATATCTTGCTTCTCAATTCCTTTTTTGAGCCGTTGCCATGTGAAGCTCTTTGGTGGTTTTTGGTAAAATTTAAAGAAATCGCATTGCAACCGTTACGAAAAGCGGTCAGGAATTGAGCATTAGTACTTCAGTAATTTCTTAAAAGAGTTTCAAAAAAATTGCACCAATCCATCGGAAATATCTCTACGCATCAATTTCAATAGAGAAAATTGTTGATTTCGGGCAACATACTATTGAAAAATTCATAAATGTCAAGCCTTGTCTTAAAAAGTATATTCAGGCCTAAGGGGTCATATGTGACCCCAATAGGATAATGGCTGTATAAAATAAGACTGAACACTGTGTACACTGTCTTCCGCAAATTTATTTTCCATCAATTTTTCTATCTGGAAAAAATAAAAAGTATATGAGTTGACCTAATTGACGACCTAGAATATCCTGAATATGAAGAAGTTCAGGAAGAAAAAATAAATGCCTTATTAATAGTGTAAAGCGTTGTTTTAGAATATTGTACATATGCATACGTATTATTAAATTTTCGTTGATAAACGTTATATATTTTTGTATCCTTCTGAGAGGTTCTAGGTCATCCAAAATGTACTTGAGTTCAAAACATCAGATCTACAGTTGTAACAGTAGCTTTAAGGGTTATATAAGGGTATGATATGTATTCAAACATATTGAATGAACCTTTGTAAGGTCAACAGTCATTATTTGATAACTCGATGACGTTCAGGTCATCCAATCTGTCCTTGAGTGCAGAATTTAAGATCTACAGTAGTCACTATGGCTTTTGGGCTATACAAAGTTACGCTACGTATTCAACCATATTCAGTGAATATTTTCGAACGTAAAAAAACATCATGAGATAAACGGGGATGATCTAGGTCATCCAAACTGTCCTTGAGTTCAGAACATATGATCTACAGTTGTAACAGTAGGTGTTTAGAGTGTGCAAAGGGACAATATGTATTTAACAATAATGATTGAATAGTGTGGAAGTCAAACATACATAATGCGACAATCTTGGGATATTCTAGGTACTCCAAACTGTCCTTAAGTTCAAAACATATGATCTACAGTTGTAAAAGTAGTTTTTTGAGCTATGCATGGTGGCCATACTTATGCAAAAATATTCAATGAACCTTTCGGAAGATATTCAGTCATTATTTTATAACTTTGAGATCCTCTATGTAATCCAAACCGTCCTGGAGTTCAGAACTTGAAATCTACGATGGTAATAATAGTTTTTTGGGCTATACAAAGTTACGTCACGTATTCAAGTGTATTCAGTGAATATTTTCGAACGTAAAAATACACAAGAAGATAATCTTGAGATGGGCTAGGTCATCAAAACTGTCTTGGCATTAAGAACTTAAAGTTTACAGTTGTAACAGTAAATTTAAGGCAATACAAAGTTACTAAAAATATTCTTAAAGTCAAAACACATTATAAAGCAGTATGACATATTCCAGATCATCCAAACAATCCTTGAGATCAGAACATAGGACCTACAGTTGTAACAAAAGCTTTCTGGGCTATGCAAAGCTACGATGTGTATTGAAACATATTCATTGAATATTTTGGAAGAACAACAGACATTGTGAGATAATCTTCGGATGTTCTAGGTTATCCAAACTGTCCTGGAATTCAAAACATAATATCTACAGCTGTAGATTTTAAGTTTTGAATTGTAGCTTAAAATGTACAGCTTATTTGACTAAACAAAGTAGCAATATATATTTGACCAAATTAAGTGAGCCTTTTTGAAGGTCAACCGAAATAATGAGATATCTTGGGATATTCTAGGTCACCTTCAGTGAAGCTTCTGTAAGCTCACCAGTCATTATCAGAATATCTCGGGATGTTCAGGTTCAAAAACACTGACCTTGAGTTCAGAACTTATGATATACGGTAGTAACCGTAGCCTTTTGGGCTACACAAAGCTACGATATATATTCAAACATATTCAATTAATATTCTGAAACGTCTACAGATATCACCGAATAACCTTCTTAGTTTCAGTTCATTCAAACTGTCCTTCAAAACTTAAGGTCTACAATTGTAACAACAGCTTTATGGGTTATGCAAAGTTAAGTTAGTTTGTTAAGCATAGAATATCCCAAGATTATTTCATCATGTATGTAGGACATTTAGGCGGGACAGCGTTCGCCAGGGCATCTAGTTTTTTTGAATATATTTCTCGACATTATATAGTGTGGCCAGATCGCTTAATTTGGTTGACTATTGAACAATAGGTACAAGCAATTTTTTTGAAACTTTTAACAATCGGCGGTATGAAAATAGTGACGTTAGTGACCATTTTCGGAAAAATAGTGACTTTAGTGACTTTTGGAGGCAAATAGTGACTTTTTAGTGACTAGACTCAAAATAGTGACCAAGTCAAGTGACCTTCTACTAGCCCTGCAAAGCGTAGATGGCAGGTTCCATTCCAGATCCAGTCGAGGGAATTCTTCGGATTGAACATTTTCTTAACTGCTCTGGGCGAAGTTTTATGGATTGGTGGTACATGGAAAGCCCTAAATTAATAACTGTGTAAGTCCTTTTCGTATACTGAGATGAGAACAGGTAAAACCTTATTGAAAGGGCGTTAAAATCAGTAAGAAGTAGAAGAAGTTTTTCATCACCCAGTGCCAAATTGAACAGGTGCACGGTCTTGGTCAGTCCAAGAATTACGTCCTTTCATCCCGTTAATTATTTTTGAATTAATTTGATAAAAATAATCACCGATAAATTTGAACTGAAACCCACGGCGGTGTGTGAGTCTGTGTCCCCACCGAATTGTCTGTTTTCTGTGCCCAGAGGACAGACATACGAACGTTTCCAACGGATTGGGGAGAGTGTAAATAAAAATCAGAGCGCGAAAACCACTCAATCACCCTTGTCTCGGCAATCCATCGAAATTGGCCTTCGGTTGGGTGTAAACGTTACCAGGTTTTCTCGTGCGTGTGACAGTAAACACCATTCGCTTCGTTCCCTTTTGTTTATCGATAATTGATCGATTGAAATGGCTTTTATTTCTCGCGCACATTGTTAATTGAAGACACTTTTTTTTTTTTTAATTTATGATCGAACCACCGGAACCATAATTTCGACGAGGACTACCGGCTGGCCTTAACTGATTGCCATTTTTATTTAAAGAATATTTAAAGTGAATTAAATCGCAATTTGTCCGTCAAAGTGTTAAACCAGAATCCCGCACAAGAACTTCATTATAAATAGCAGAATCTTCCGGGTAAGATCCGATTGCTCGCAGATGCATGTCAGTAACACACACGGTGTGGAAAGAGCAGTCACATTTTTCTCAACACATTCCAGTTAAAGTCACGCCTCCAGTGAAAGTGCTGCCTCCACCTGCCAGTCGAGTTGAAAATTAAGATAATGATAACGATGATGGTAAATGATGAACATAATCATTTCCAGATCCTGTCGGTTGCCGTCGTCATCCTTGTCACTTTCGTACTAGTTGATATGTACATCGGCTGTGATGGCGGCGGAGGCGAAAGAGGCGGCGCCGGTGGAGGAAGTGATTAGTTTAGGCTCAACGTTAGAAAATCTACACCGCAGCCAATTAATTCCCGGCGGTGGCGATAATGGTGCCTGGGAATCGGAGTAAAATGGGACCATAATTAGATTAATTTACGATCGCGCACTCGAGAAGAAGGGTCACGAAATTATCTCCGATTATCCAATTTAATTAAATGTTTATGGTTGGATTCTGGGATTTCATTCAACCGCGGACTGAAGCCGCCTTGCAGGCAGGCAGGCAGCATGCATAAATCATCGGAAAGTACCGAGTAAGGCGAGAACTATCGGGCAAGTGCCAAACTCGAAGGGTTTTTTTTGTTTCTATTAAAGGTCATGCGGTTCACAGTGGTCCTGGCTGAGGAAAATGCTAAACTAGGCAGATCGGTTCCGGTTTTGGAACCCAGTGAATGCTTTAAGTAGCGGAAGCCTGGAGGAAATTAATTTCAATTTGTTTTCTATTAGCATTACCGCAAAATGGGGCAACATTGATCCTTTTTTTAGTTTCTGAAAGATTTTTTCAAGAATGATGACAATTTCAAAATATAAAAATTTGAGCAAAGTATAAGATATAACTAAAGCGCAATGTGTACAGAGAGTACGAAAATGGTTTCATGAAATACACGATTACGCCGAAATGTTGGCAATGACGTTAAAAATCACTGGACTATTAAGTCCTCTGGAATGAGCATATTTTATTGACATAAATAAAATAATTCAGTCCATTGGAGCCACATATAAAAAATCAGAAAAAGTTAACTACATCTATTAGTACAATTATATGACCGTTTGTTCGTTTGTTTGTAATGTTTGTTTTGAATGCTAGTAAATACCTGACCGTAACAGTTTTATAATTTATGCTATATTATCTACTTCTGGCTCTTCAGAGACATCGCCAAATCATCAAATGGAGTTAGATGATTAAAAAGATTAAGCCCTGTTGAATGTGTCACAATAATTTCGTGTTCGCCTTTTAGTACCTTGCGTTATTCTGCACATATTCTGTGCGAATTATTTACATCCAACCTCCCGCTAACACCAAAAAACATAGACTGGCCAATTTCTGGATCAATTCAGTTAGCCGATCCCGAATTTCATAATTCTGGAAGCATCAGTATCCTTCTCGGGAACAAACTTTTCTTCCAATTGCCTACCTATACTCCAGAATACTAAGCTTAGTTGGGTAGTTTCTGGTGGCTACAATAAATACGACAATCAACCACGCAGTAGCTCTTCTTCCTGCTTACTAAAGGGTGTCCACGATGAAATTTCCACACTATGAAATTGCTCTAACTTTTTAACCGTTGGGTAGAATTTAATGAAAATTTGGGTGGATTTAATTCATAGTGCATTATTAACATCCTGCAAGTTTTAAAAAAAACACGCGGAAATGGAGTCGAAAGAACAGCTCGTGCGTGATAAAATCTTGCGCATTCATCACGAGAACAAGGATCTTTCGCATCGTTCCATCGCTAAAACGTTGGGAATCGCGAATTCCACGGTGTCGCGAGTGATTAAGCGGTTCGAGGAACGGTTGACCTCCGATCGGAAGCCCAGAAGTGAAGGAAAAAGTATTCCGTACAACACCAAACATCACAACCGCGTAGTTGGGGCCTTCAACCGAAATCCGAACGCCTCCGTTCGGGATGTGGCTAAGAAGCTGCACCTAAGCCGAAGTTTTGTCCAGAAGACCAAAGCTAAGGCTGGGCTTCGAACGTTCAAGGTACAAAAAACCCCTTATCGTGACGAGAAGCAGAACAAGTCCACCAAAACCCGTGCCAGGAAGTTGTACCTCAACATGCTGACGAAAGTTGAATGCTGCATCATGGACGACGAAACATATGTGAAGGCCGACTTCAAACAGATCCCCGGCAACCTGTTTTTCACGGCCAAGGATAAGTTCAACGTTCCGGAGCATGTACGCACTCAGAAATTCCTGGTTTGGCAAGCCATCTGCACGTGCGGGAAGCGGAGTGCACCTTTCGTGACCCAGGACACGATGAACGGACAGGTGTACATGAAAGAGTGCCTCCAGAAGCGGCTGCTTCCTCTCCTGAAGGCCCACAACGTCCCAACAATCTTCTGGCCGGATTTGGCCACATGCCACTACTCCAAGGACGTGCTGAAGTGGTATGCGGACAATAAGGTCAATTTCGTGCCGAAAATGTTCAACCCTCCCAACACTCCGGAGCTCCACCCCATCGAGAAGTACTGGGCGATTATGAAGCAGCACCTTCTTAAACGACCTAAGGTAGTGAAGACAGTCGAGGAACTGAAGAAAGAATGGGTTTACATGCAAAAAACGGTTGATTCACAGGTTGTGCAGAATCTTATGGCCGGGGTTAAGGCCAAGGTGCGGGCATTTGCGTATGCACTGTAAATAAAATACGAGTGAAATGGTAAAATGAAGTTTAATAGTTATTTCTCAATCCCTGAAAATTTGATGGCAATCGGATGAAAACTCGAATTTTGCGAATCAATTTTGTGTGTGGCAATTTCATCGTGGACACCCTTTAATGGCGTTAAGTGACCCTGTCTCCGATCAGCTCCAACAGTTTTAGGAACTGGAAGAATATACAAATACTTCTCCGCACTACAATGACGAAGAAACCCGAAGAGCATTTCACAAAGCACACCATCCGTGATAGTACCGGAAAATTCATCGTTCGTCTTCCATACTCGCATAGGCTATCTAATCCCAGCGTTCCAAAAAAGTATGACTTTTAGAAAATTGTCTTAACTTTTATGAAAAAAAATATATAAGAACTGTTACGTAAATTCTTACACGCTAATAAAATTTAATGTCAATCTGCAAAAAAATAGTTTTCTTAGAATTTGACGATTTTTTTTTAATATAGGCAATATAATTGTCTGAAATTCCGAGATACATCGCGAGATGGGCACTTTCAGGAATTTTTTTTTAACAACAAATTTTTCATGTCCAATTTCTACCGTGTATCGCACCAACTTGTTTTATAATTGGGTCCTGAATCGTCCCAGAAGCCAATTAAATATAATTATATAGACAACGTGGATTTTTTGAGGATCTTTGAATGTTTGATGAATCAAGGCTAATATTTAGAAAGGGAACCTTTGAAGTATATTTAAAGAAGGACGATAAATTGGAAAACAAAAGCTATATCAAATAATATCTGAAGTATTGACCCATGACTCAATAACAGTTGTATGTATAAAAGTTGCTAGATTTCATTAAACAAAATCCAATTTATTGCTCAAAAATTATTTTCATGTCAAATTGGGTAACGGCCCATAACAATAACAAAAAGAACTTTGCCAGCTTGAGCAATTTCAACTTCAAGCATGGATTGGAAGCAGAATGGTACTTCGTTGCATCGTCTTATGGGAAAGTTCCATGTGATGCTATTGAAGGTACTCCCAAGTGGATGGCAAAGAGAGCAAGCCTTGCTCAAGATTATGGAAACACAATCAAAACTCCTCGGGAAGTATATGACTGGACAGATGAACAATCAAATAAAAGTATTACAAAACTGAATTTCTGCTTCATATCAGCTGAACAGTATGCTAAAATGTAAAAAACATTGGGGAGCCTTATAGCCACGTACTGACAATACCTGTTGCACCGGTTTATTGCTTTGTACCTATTTCAGAAAATCAAACTTTACCTTAAAGGTTTTCCTGATTCAAAGGATAATCAAAACAAATTTACTTTGTATGTGAAAGATTTATAAATTAAATATATAAAGCTATGTTATTGACTAATACGTGAAGATGTACTTATAAAAAATAAATAAAATAAAACTCCTTCCAAGCAAACACCTATGAGTAATTCTCGCTGGAACCAGGCCGCCATTGGCACATATCTTTTGATTTCAAATTTTTCATCGCTATTAGTTAGAATATATTAAAACAAGATAAAACACGCTTTGGTTGAGCCAAATTGATGGACCCCTCGTTTTCCAAGGGACTAAACATGTTGTAAAAATGTCGATTTTTGGATAATTTCAAGGTAAGTAAACATGTTATATCACAAAATTTTACATTGAAACATCTTCAAAACTCGTTGCTGTTGTACAGAGGATAAATAAAGCTTTTAATTGATGTTAAAAAAAAATGTGGCGGCCATCTTGGATTTGGCCGCCATCTTGAATTTTATCAATAATATCGATTTTTCACTATGAGCGCACCGCTCAATCCGAATTCTGAGCACACCATCTGAAAGCTGAGAAAAAAATACATAAGATGCAGTCAAGAAACTAGGTGTGCATTGACATTTACCCGATAAAAAAAATATTTTTTCTAAAAAGAGTTTGACGTTTTTTTGCGTGTATTGCGCAATATCAATATGTATCATATTTCTATACGCAACAAAGCATAATTTTGCAATCACTGTTTTTTTGTGTTCTGTAGAGTAAAGAACAATCATTTTAAGTAAAAAAAATTTTGCCATCTTCGTTTAAGACGCCATTTTGATTATTAGCAGTTTAGCGTGTTTTTCCTTTTTTTTATTTTTCAAATTCCGATATGAGTTAGAATAGTATTAAATACAATATAATTTAGTTGTTTCAAATGAAAATAAATATAATGAAATCGTTTATAGATTCCTAAAGTTCATATTCATGTTTTAAATCTAAGGTTGTGGAATTTTATCTCAGAGCTCTTAGAATATTTTTTAGATATGATTATGTACTCGTTTTGTGGCAAAAACTAATGGTAGTTTTGAGTCCCTTTGATGGTTTGAACATTCTCCATTCGAATTTGCAGTTTAGCCAACGATGTATCGTAATCGAGCTGTCCCACGTAACTGAAAGACATTGTTTGTCCTTGTTGCTCTACAGCCCATGCATAGAATGAGGAAGCATCTGTTATCAGCTTGTCTCTATTTGGCTTTAAGCTGTATTTGTGCGCAGCACGTTTAAGTGTTCCCGCCACTCCATCACATGGACATTTTCCGTGAGAACTGGCGTGAAAATTCCATTCTACATCCATTTGAAAATCTTTCTTCATAAATGTGATGTTGGTGAAGTTATATTTTTTCATGTACTGACTCCCAGCTCCATCGGTGAACACGTGGGTCTTTGTTATCTGCGTAAGATTGATCTTCATGAACTCAAACAGCTTAACAAAACAGCAGTGAACCAAAACATAGTTATGCTCAAGAACAGGTGAAATAATAATTAATGTTTTATGAAGAATCTCTCCTTCGATTCTATAATAAATCACGAATGGATGAATTGTAATCATCTGCCTTGCGAAATGGTGCGATTGTATCTCGTTCTGAATGGTTACTTTGTAGTTTTCTGAAAATTCTGCGTAAACGATAGCTTCATTTGACTTCAGATTGGACTTCAGCTCAAATAGATAGTCTTTTTGTGCCTAAGAATATAAACATAAAATGAGTATTAATGGGTCATTTTTTTGTCAGTTGTGTACCTTGTGATGAAGAAATGTGGCAAGAAGCCGTTGAGCAGATTGCTGAAGTTATCTACAAACTCTTCAGGTGCGCTTGTCGTGTTATCAACAAGTTGATAGTGGTTTTCTATCGGAATTCAATTTTTAAACTTGATGATTTCTAGAGGAAATTTTTCAATTTCATCCAGTAATTTTCTACTAAAATCACTCAAGTCAGGACATTCTGTGCATTCCAAAAAGTAGCATTGAGGAGAAGGGTTTTTACATACTAAATATTCCTGAATCAGCTCGCTCAAGCAGCTGTCTCGTATTATCGGTAAGGCTTTCACCGCACGCAATGATAATTCAATATTTTCATGCCTCATGCATACGCACACTGTATGCGTACCGGAGCTTCCGGTAAGTATGCATTCCGAAGGTCGCAGCTTAGCGAACGTAGAAAATCCGATTTTCAAATTTGGGAAAAGTTCTTTAAAGTTTGCAAAAATTTCGTTTAGTGACCCAAGAAGCAAACGTTTTTGCCTACTTTCTCGACCGGCGGGTGTCTTTACACTGATTTTATCCCGAATACCTGGCATTAACGTACTACAGTCCAAATAGTACTGTTTTGCCTCTTCCTGAGCGACCTTTTCCAATTCTGTTACCGATGTACCCGCATCTGGAAGTTTAAGAATTCCCTTCGAAGCACGAACTTGTTGAGCCTTTTCGACGAACCATTTACCTGCAGAATTGTGGAAGATTAGCTTCCGCATGTTGATGACATTTACCATACTTACTGCATCCTGTTTCATCCATCATTTTCTGCCTGCTCCACGAAGGAGTGAGCAATGTTAAAATTTGGAATTTGACCGGTTTTGAAGCGATCTTACAATTGTCAAGCATATCTTTGACAACTGGCACGTTAGTATCGTCATAGTACACTTCGCAATCAACCTTCAAAATTTGTTTTATTGCAATCACGGCTTGTTTGAGCATTTCGCAGCGGCAGGTTTCCCGTCGCAGCTCTCTTCTGTTGACATTCCGGATCCCAATTCGGGATAGAATTTCCGTCATGTTTTGGAAATCATGCTCACTAATGTTTCCAACCTCTTCAACGTAAACCTCATCTCCGTTTTCAACAACTTCCATCGGCTGGAAAAGTACGGTTTGACTGCTGACGGGTCATTTGCAAGCGGCATGTCGTACATATTTTCTCATGAAGTTCCGGAACGGTCGTGGATCCAATAGATTCTAAAAAATTCACGATTTTTTGTGTTACACTTGTCAGTTTCGAAGATTTTCTCCAGCTTTTATGATCAGCTTTGGCAAACGGGTTGCAACAAAATTCCTTTGGGAAGGTCCATTAATTATGTCACGCAGTAAGGGGGGAGGGGGGGTTTGGGAAAACGTGACGATCCATACAAAAAAATTTGATTGTCCATTCAAAAATTGTGACAAGGGGGGAGGGGGGGTTAAAAAAAAGTCAATTTTTGCGTGACGTAATTAATGGACGTTCCCTTTTTGGGTACCCGTACAGTACGGTTCTTCGCCATTTTCAAGAACTTTGAACTAATCGGATGTACAAATCAAACAAACTTCCGCTATCGTAAACGAGTCTTCTTCTTCTATTTGGTTCGAAACATCAAATTGTCATGGTGAGCCAGTGAATGAAACTATATTCCCTGTTGCGCATTGACAGCCATGAATAGAATCATTTTTTCCTCGGAATTTTCATACTTATGCATCGAATTGATTGTTAAAATTAAATTGTTAAATTGTTAAAATGATTGTTCTTTACTCTACAGAACACAAAAAAAAACAGTGATTGCAAAATTATGCTTTGTTGCGTATAGAAATATGATACATATTGATATTGCGCAATACACGCAAAAAAACGTCAAACTCTTTTTAGAAAATATTTTTTTATCGGGTAAATGTCAATGCACACCTAGTTTCTCGACTGCATCTTATGTATTTTTTTCTCAGCTTTCAGATGGTGTGCTCAGAATTTGGATTGAGCGGTGCGCTCATAGTGAAAAATCGATATTATTGATAAAATTCAAGATGGCGGCCAAATCCAATATGGCCGCCACATTTTTTTTAACATCAATTGAAAGCTTTATTTATCCTCTATACAACAGCAACGGGTTTTGAAGATGTTTCAATGTAAAATTTTATGATATAACATGTTTACTTACCTTGAAATTATCCAAAAATCGACATTTTTACAACATGTTTAGTCCCTTAGAAAACGAGGGGTCCATAAATTTGGCTCAACCAAAGCGTTTTTTATCTTGTTTCAATATATTCTAACTAATAGCGATGAAAAATTTGAAATCAAAAGATATGTGCCAATGGCGGCCTGGTTCCAGCGAGAATTACTCCTATGTTGATTTGTCTATAAGTAATAGTATGTCGAGAAGAACAAATGTGTGAAACCCAGACAACCAAAATGCACGTATATTTGAAGTTGTTTTTATGATATACAAACATATATGTAAGTAAACAAATCGTATAGAATGCAAAAATATGGCTTATACGAGCAAAAGTGGAGGCCGTATACGTGCACATTCCATTGTTTGCTTAAACGAGTTGATTGATATCTTGTGCGATTGAATTTGTAATATCAAATTCGATTTAAAAATTAACCGATGAATATCCGATTTAGTTTGTGACGCGTTTCGATGAATAGATGACACATCGTACATAAGTCGATTTGCACTCTTTACGATTTAACTTAAACATAATACGATAAAGGCTACAAATTATTGCAATTTTGACTTAAAATATAGAAATATACGATTCTATTTGAACACTGTTATACGACATGTGGTTGTCTGGGAATAGGGGGTGCATGCTTAAAATAAACCCAACAGCGGGACATAATTTCTCATCCGTGTTAGGCAGTATTGAGAGAGAGAGACAAGTCGCTAGAACCAGAAAAAAGCAATAGGTAGTATAAGAGCCCGATCGGTTGCATAACCTTTGGCCAGTCAAGAGAACGTTCAATAATGATGTCTCGCAAAAAGTGACTTTTTATACCCCCCCCTTTGTCACGTTTTTTGTATGGACCTTCAACTTTTTTTGTATGGATTGTCACGTTTTTCCAAACCTTCCCTCCCCCCTTACTGCGTGACATCATTGTTGAATCTTCCCCAAGGGGATTTCCTCCCCCTTGCCTACCCTGCATTGGGTAGTATGGTAAAGGGTTATGTGCCTGATTCGGATGCTACCGTTCAATGCCCTCCGCTCGTTTTCAAACTTGTATCTTTCAATTTCAAAGCCTGCCGTTGCCCTATACGGAACTATCAAAACACTTTCTCTTCATGTATTTGCGTTCTAGCAATAACATTACTGTCCGCTCCTAGCGCTTCGCATGGAGATGAGAAATCATCTGCTTCTGAAAACTTCATTAATTAATTAGTTAAAAATACGCGAACTATACAAGCTTTGCCTAAATGTCTCAGTCGTCAAATTAAAATCAAAAACGTTACATGCTTCTACAAATAGTCTACATATAGAATTGATGAGATCATTTGCTGCATAGTCAGTATTCCTTGGTGCTACCTGTAACAATTCTCTTGACCGCAAAAGACGTTCCGGGGCGTAAAAACGAACACGCTCGAGCAGAGCGGGACAGTCAACTTCACCTTTGATTAACTTAGCTCCATTAACCGCTCGGTTAATTTTGCGACGAACATTCAATGGTTCAATTCCCAGCAATGCACAGCGTTGCTCGTACGGCGGCAAGTTTAACGGGTCACGCCACAGTAGGTTCCTAAGAGCGTATCTGGCAAACTTCCGTTGAACAGCTTCGATTCTCGTGATGCATATTACAGAATGGACCTGACTAGTGAAAAGTAGAGAGAGAGCGCAAACACAATGGATCGTTGAAAGCTTTGCTAAATTTTGAAATAAACCCCAGCTGACGATTAGTTTTGTCCACGATGGCAGAGTAGTGGAGTTTGAATGTCAATTTGCAATCCAACAGCACTCCGAAATCTCTAACCTTTTCGACACGTTCAAGTTGCTGCCCATCTATGTTGTAGTCGTACAGAATTGGAGATTTTCGCCGGCAGTAGGAAATGATACAGCACTTGGAGGCGCTTATTCGGAGGTAGTTCATGCAGCACCATCGCACAAACAGTTTAGAAGTTCCTGAAGTTCTCTGCAATCCACTTCGTTATGAATGACGAGAAAAACCTTCAGATCATCGGCATAGATAAGTCAGCCTCCAGTTGCAAGCAGAGTAGTCACATCGTTTAAAAATACCGAGAACAGCAGTGGACATTGCTTCCCTGTGGCACACCGGATGAAGGAGTGAAGGACAGAGATTCTACTGATCCTATCTTCAGACAGAGGCTTCTTTTGTCAAGGTACGAACGTAGCCAATTACACATCCTTTCCGAAACACCCAATCGAAGTAGTTTGGCTAGAAGAACATCATGGTTCACAGTGTCGAAGGCAGCCTAGATATCGGTGTATACAGCATCTACTTGCGCACCGTTGTCCATGGCACTGATGCAGGTCGATGCGAAATCGCATAAATTACTGTCCACCGATCGCTTTGGGAAGAAACCATGCTGTTTTTCACTAATGTAAGCGATACACGAACCGAACATCACTTTGTATACGATGGTTTCCAAGCATTTTGAGCCCGCTGAAAGGGAAGTTATTCCACGGTAGTTGGATACATCCGTCTTGTCGCCCTTCTTAAAAACAGGCCTCATATGGGACCTTTTCCAAACAACTGGAAACTCCTGCTGTTGAAGTGATTGGTTGAAAACAGTTACAAGTGGTGCAATCAACGAAGCACCACATTTTTTGAAGATGTAGGCAGGGATTCCATCGGGACCAGGACAATAGGATGCCTTAAGCTTCTTTAACGCAAACTCCACCATTTGCTCATCAACTTGGAAGACATCCAGATCAACCACATCGCGTGGTACAATACATATGATTGGCAGCGTCAATTTCCTCGGTTGTTGAAACATGGCTCACGAACACATTGGAAAACTGTTGGACAAAAAGGTCACATTTTCCACTTGCGTTGACGTCACCAAGGTGCATCGATGAGGGAAGTTCAGTCTCCTTTGGCTTCGTATTGACAAAACTCCAGAATCGCTTTGGGTTACGAGGAAGATCCTTTTGCTTTCTTCTCACGTAGCGTTTGTATCCACGATAGATACGACTTGCCTCATCAAATTGTCGTTTTGGGAGCGGACACCTTCGGCAACAGTACTGCTGCAGCAACCTGAAACGTCGACGTCGCAGAATACCGAGATATGGGTTGGACCATGCCGGTTTCCTTGGTGATCTGTTCAACGGGACTGTTTGGATGATACAGTTCAGAAGGATGCTGTTGAATGAACTAATTGCAGCATCCACATGCACGCTCTCATAAACTGTGGACCAATCACTCTGCGAAAGTAGAGCGTTCATCATTTCAAAATCGCCACGATGGAAGTCACGGCCAGAGAGATCTACTTCTTCGTGATATGAAACTGGTGATGGAAATGCCACAGAGAATTCCAGAGCTGGATGGTAGCGATCGAGAGGGACCACATGTTCGGTCGCTAGCGTAGCAAATCCATTGGTCATGTTTGAGTCGTTGCTGAAGATTTGGTCCAATATCCGATCATTGCTGTTGCAAATTAGGTTGCGTTGCCGATGTCCGTGAAATGCCATGTTGTCGAGAAGAGTCTGAGTAGCTGTAGAAATCTGCATCAACGAAAACGTAGCTGTTGTTTGATTGCCATACGAGGCGAGGTTGATTGAAATCCCCAAATAGAATCATTGGGCTCGTGTCCCTCTGCAAACTACAGACTTCAGATACTTTTACCCACAGATGTTCGATGTTAGTGTTTTAGGATGTTGAACGAGTAATGATCCAAATCTTTCGTTAACGGCGATCAAAACACCACCTCCACGGCGGCGGGAGCTTTGCGATCAACGCGAAATACACTGTAATCGCCGCAGGACAACTGCCGAGATTGTATTCGGTCGTCAAGCCATGTCTCGGTGAAAACGTAGATGTCATAGTCCAATTTGGATGTAGAGAGGAACACATCATCAGTTTTCGTCCTTAGACCGCGAACATTCTGATAATAGATTCGCAGATCAGCAGTCATGTGGGCGGGTCCAGAGCAACTGTTCATAGCTGGTTCAGGGGTACTGAAACTTGAAGGAACGTCAGGCAGAGAAGAGTTGTGGGTAGGAAGATTCGAGGTCCGAGGCTGACCATACTTGCCTTCAATCGATGCCTGGAACACCCCATCATCCAACCCACACACAGGCCCGGAACGACTGGAGGACGTTGGCTGCAGTGGCACGACTGTAATGGGAGGACTAGGGGCTTCCATAGTACTTGTTGACATGGTGCGTTCCGGTGATGAATGGGGACAGCAGGTTCTCAATAGATTTCCATTATAGAGATTGGGAGTAGATAAGCTGTAGAAGCGAGAAGGAGCATCACCAAGAGTATGTTCTTCAACATTGAAATTCAAATCGTACTTGCCTTTGCAAGCTTTTTGGAAGACCCCTTCACGTTCCTCAACTGCAGGACCGAGACGACTGAGATGATCGCCAGCAGCACACAAAGGGACTGAGTTGAGGAGATCAGGGGCTTCCAAGAAGCTTTCTACGGTGCGTCTCGGTTGATGACTCTGTCCAATCTGTTGATGACTGATGAAGACGGCATATTGATAAACTGATGATGATGATGATGATTGTTGATTGGTTATTCCATCGGAGTATGGTTGACAGCTGGCAAGGAGACAATCGTCGAAGGGTTCCATTCGAGGTAATTTATGATAGTTAGAGACCACTCTCATCTCTGTAACGGGGGCTCTCCATACAAATAAACCACAAATTTCTGCATAACTCGAGAATCAATCAAGCAAATGGCACTGTGGAAGTTTTTGTAGAGCAAAACATGTTTCAATAGTGGTTTGAGTCCCTTCCTCTTCTATAAGGGGAGGCTCTCATACAAATGAAACAGAAGTTTCTGCATAACTCAAGATCTATTCAATCAAATGGAACCAAATTGCGCGTGTAGGGTTGACGGGAGGCAAACAAATGTTTCTATGTTGGTTCGAGACTCCGCCTTACTCTAGAAGAAGGGGGCACTCATGCAAATGAAACTGACATTTCTGCATAACTCAAGAATTAATGAAGCAAATATAATCAAATTTGGCATGTGGGATTTTTGGAGGCAAGAATTTTTTAAACTGTGGTTTGAGACCTCTGGTAGACGTGGGGGGAGGGGGTCTCGTACAAATGAAACAAAAATTAAACCAAACACGAGAATTATCCGTACTGTCATGATTTTTATGGGTATTTTGGGGCTAGAGAAGGTTCCTATGATGGTTTGAGACTTCCCCTCGCCCCTCCGTCTGGAAAGAGGGGGCTCACAAATAACTGAAACACAAATTCCTGCATAATTCGAGAACCAATCTAGCAAAGGAAACCAAATTTAGAATGTTGGAGGTTTCGAAAACAAGCAAGGTTTCTTTGGTGGTTTGAGACCCCTCTATCAGGAAGGGATGGCTCTTATACAAATGAAACAGATTTTTTTTGCATAATTCCAGAACTGTTCAAGCAAATGGAACGAAATGTTGGCATGTGGGAGTTTTTGAAGGCGAGAAATGATTCTATGGTGGTTTGAGACCCCACCATCCTCTGGAAGGAAGAGCTGTAATATAAATGAAACACAAATCTATACCACACATAAGAATTATCCCTACTGTTATAATTTTTTTGTGAAGTTTTTGGGGCCAAAAGAGGTTCTTATGATGGTTCAAGGCTCCTTCCCCATTTGCAAGGGTGGGAGGAGACTCCCATACAAATGAAACACAAATCTCTACATAACTCGAGAACTAATCAAGCAAATGGCACCATACTTGGCATGTGTGGGTATTGGAGGTACGAATTGTTTCAATGGTGGTTTGAGATCCCTCCTTTATCTGGAAGAGATGGCACTTGCGTAACTCAAACAACAATCTAGCAAATTTTACCTAGTTTGGCATGTAGAGATTAGGTAAAGCAGAAGTCGTATGCCAAAAATAAACCCAAAAGGAGCGGGAGATAGTTTCTCTCACATGTAAGGGATTTGGGGGTACAAATAGACAATTCGTTAAAACTATTTAAAAAAACTACCGGTAGTATATGACCACGATCAAGTGCACAAACTTTTGCCAGTCAAGGTGGTGCATTCGATCATGCCTTGACCTACCCCGCATGGGGATGCTTTGGCAAAAGTTTGTGTTTCCTGTTTCGAAATACTACCTCACAATGCCCTCCGCTCAATTTCAAACTACTTCTATTCTATTTTCACAGCCTGCCGTGAGCTAACGGAACTATCAATACTTTCTCTTAACAACTTTATTCTAGCAAAAAAAACGCTGTCTACTCCTAGAGCCTCATGGTGATGAGAAATTATTTCCTTCTCAAAACAACATCATCATGTAGAGATTTTTGAAGGTAAGAAATGTTTCTACTGTGGTTTGAAACCCCTCCCTGTTTTGGAAGAGGGAGGGGGGGCTCTCATACAAATGAAACACAAATGTTTGCATAACTCGAGAAGCAATCGAGGAAATGGAACCAAATTTAGCATCTAGGGGTTTTTGTAGGCAGTTTATTTATGGTGATTCGAGACCCCTCCCTCTTTTGGAAGAGGGAAGGTGGCTCTCATACAAATGAAACAGAAATTGAACCGATTGGCGTGGAAATTTTTGTGCATGGGTTTTTGGGGCTGGGGAAAGTTCCTATGATGGTTCGAGACCCCTCTGGTGGCGCTAAATTGAACCAAATTTGGCATGTGGGGGTTTTTGAAGGCAAGAAATGTGTCTTTCGTGATTCGAGACACAAATGATAAACAAATTACAACCAACTAAGAAGCATGTTCTGATAGAAGTTTAAACCCCTTTTAAGACATGAATGGGGGATGTTTGAGCTACTCGTGGTGCTATTTTTCTTCTTTCTTAGTGTTTCAAGCTTTTCATTAGCATATTGCTTGCTTTCTACTTAGTGTTCTAGATTCACTTCCACAGTTATTGATTCAGAGCTTCCGATGCCATGTACCATTTTTGCATTAGTATGATTATGTGGCAAGTACATACCCGATGCCCAGGGAGTCAAGAAATTTTCCTTAACGTATAATACCTAGACCAGACCGGTAATCGAACTCAGCCAACTCCAGCATGGTGTTGCTTTATGGCCGCCCTTTACCGACTGAGCTAAGGGAGGACTCTTAGTGCTACATCATACATAAGAAGTTAATCTAGGGATCTGTAAGGGAAAATTAGGCTCAAACTGTCAGGATAATTTTTTTGTATTTGAAATTCTTATACACAGAAAAAAAAAATTATGGTACCGTAAAACGGGGTGACTTCGATCACTTTTTTGACTATTTCTTGAAATTTTCTATGATAATTTTCTTTAAAATTTTGTTTTACATTTTTAAAACCAGTACTGGTATCTGTAGTATAATACTACACAGAAATTAAAAAAATGTATTATGTCAGATGAACTTTAAAAAAATTGTTTAATTCCCGCGGCCAATTTTCAAAAAATGGGGTGGCTTCGATCAAAAATAATTTTATCCATTTGAAGTGCTTAAATGAATAAAAAAACACCAAATTTTTATGAAAACCGTTTGCTGCACATGCCTCCTGAATAGCACAGGGGTTCATTAATTATGTCACGCAAAAAAGGACCATTTTCAAAACCCTCCCCCTTTGTCATGTTTTTTATGGACCTTAAATTTTGTGTACAGATTATCACAACTCACAAAGCTCCCTTCCATTAAAAGCATGACATAATTTATGAGCGACCCATCCATTGCTATTTTTCAGTAGCTCACCATAATATTAGACAAACAGAAATACCTCACTCATGTCGTTTTTAATTCGGCACTACACCGGTGTAAGGACGCCAGCACTGCCGTGAATCGCATATCCGTCCCATGTGAATACACAGAAAAAAATAATCAATTTTAACAAGCTTGTAAAATTTCCCCTCGTGTAATTCCAAGCCAAAGGAGCGTAAACAACGATATTGTTTGCAATCTTTCATACAACAGGCTCGATTCAGGCGTTATCTGGCTTAAATTTACATGAAATATCCCATTATGTTCTGCCAAATCTAGCATTCCCTTTATGTGCATTAGATAAAGCAGAAAATTCAGTGTTTCTTTTTATCTGTGTAGGAAATCAAGAAAATATGGTACTGATATGCGATTCACGGCAGAATAAGTGCGAGTCATTAACGGCTAAGGAAACGTTCGTTAATATCATCATATTTTTAGGGGGAAGGGGATATTACAGAACGCGACGATCCAAAAGAACCATACAAACGGGTGTTTCACATAACTTCAACACAGAACAAAACAAAACAAACCCTTTGACAGAGTGGAAGGTAGTGCAACACTTCGAGAAGGTTGTCGCGTTTATTCGTTTGCTCTTAATTTTCGAACAAAATATTTTTTTTTATTCATTAATTTGTTTATGTATACAAAATTAATATTTTTTCGATAAGCTTAGAGAGACAAATGTTTAAGTAAACTGAAAATGTGGTTGTCGATTTTTTTAAAAATCATTTTATTGCTTGAATATATGATTGTTGTTGGGCTTGGTAAAAAGTTCCATAAGGTGCATATTCTTAAAACAATTTTTTCATAGCAAAGGAAATAGAGAAATGCTAAAAACAAAATGCATTTATATACCCTAATAAATGCTGCATTTATATAGGTCAAAGTTTTAAAAATTCAGGCACTTGTAGAAGGATAATTTTAAATTGAATAAATATCGGACTTGGCGGTCGGTTGATCGAAGTCACCCCGCTTTACGGTACTACCGATCTGAAGGTTCAATTAAAAAAACACATATCGAGTAATTAGTACTAGACACTGAAGAAGTCTGCACATTTGAACGAAATACGCGTATCTGTCAAAATAAGCAAAGGCAGTTGGAATTAAATGGAAAATACTAAATTTCTAGTTAAAAGACACACACATACGTTTAGTTCTACTATGATAATACATTAGTATGCAAACATTGCAGAAGAAAATACTCTGACCTGTAAAAATATATGATAGTTTTCACTGATGTTATACGGAAGTTATTGTAAATTTTCCGGCTTAGTCAGCCAAAATACTTTAAACTACCGGACTTCTTCTTTTTGTGTAAGTACCATTGAAAAATAAATTGAATTTCAATGTAAAACGGCAACTTTAAGTTTGATAAACTTATACAACACAGATGCGTAAACGGAAATAAAAAGAAGAACAACATAAATAATAAAACTCTTTAATCAAAGCCGCCCATTAGCAAACAAAACTATTGTTCCAAAAAAAAAAAAACAACCATAAAAGCGCCAGTTCTATTAAATTTTCATTCATATAGTTGCAAGCAGGTTCAGCTAGTGTGCAATAAAAAAATATGTTTCAGAGCTGTCCAATAGTACGCAACGATAAATAATGCTTCGATGTTGAGCGCTAGCTATGGCATCACTGTTGCTGCTTAAAAGCAAATGTTTCCTCTCCTAAAATTTTGCAAACCGTATTCGGGAAAATATAGCGGCATGTTTACTGAAGAAATTAAGAAAAAAATTTGTTGCCAAATTCTTACACGGCACAAAAAACACTTCTTTCGGAAAAACGCAATTGAAGATATATACGGGAATATTTCGGATCCCAAAACGGAAAACCGAATCAGATTTTCACAATATCTTTTCAGTGGCATATTCTCAGTTATATATAGATTAAAATAAAAGAAGAAAAACAACGATTTTTTGAAATCACGAGAGTATAGGACACCCTTAATCTTGTTAACAATCGGCCTAGTTCCAATAAAGCCATGGAAGGCGTGAGTCTGTGCAATTTCCTTTATCTCTAGTCATATTTCTTTGCATGATTCTCTAGAAACAACACTCGGTTCGAAAATTTCTGAAACGACTTGTGTCGCAATACAGGTATACCTTGATTATACGTTCACGACACATATCGCTTGTAATACAAATTCCTAAAAAGTTTCACCAACTGTGGAAGTCAAATACAGCATCATCTAGTAAAGGCTGGTTTAATTGATTTACCTCTTACGAGAAATCGCCGTCGGAAGAGGTATACCTGTATTTTTTTTCGTTTTGTAGCGCCTTTACCACACCCTCAATCGACCGTGTTTTGTACGTTCCATGGTTGACGGTAGAAAGCACCGACATTTTGACAAATCCTAATGAGATTTCCCGGCTGGAGAAAAGCCGATTTCTCTCACACATGCTTACGACATACGACTTGCTGAACAATTAAACGGGACAAAGTCTTGAAAATTACCACCTAAGAGGATTGCTGTTGTAAAACTGGAAAAGACTGGAGAACCAATTTCATATTGACATTCCAGCCGAATTAGGGAAAAGATGCCATAGCACAGTTTCTATGACATGCCACACTTTGACACAGTTCTTCCCTATTCACCAGAACCGATGTATGTCCATGGCCGCTAGCCGGATTAGAATATAAATTCCAGTACGCCTACTGCAAATCTCACAATCCTTCGACGAAAACAACCAATTTCTGTCGGAAATAAATCCACAGCACCTCCCCTTAACCGGGTCTTCCAACCCGTGCTACAAATCAAGCGCCATCTTGACCTAATCCCGGTCATTTGCGCGAAACGACCGGCCATCGAGATGAGATGTTGAGATGGTTTTATAACCAACTTGCCCAGCTTGCATCGTTTCGGGCAGCCGACAATTAATCATGGCAAACGAGCACGGTCATAGAGAGGTCACCGGTCGTTCCGGCCACGTTCGACAGCACGGCAAACTTCCAATACGGTCCCTTGCTATGTTACATCGAGAGTGATTCATTTACCCCGTTCCTTGGTCACAATTTCTTTTTAACGACATGGGACCGCATTTCTTCACGCTTGCCGAGTGATGGCGTCGTCTTGAGAGCCATTTCCGCCACCCGTCCATCCCCACCATCGCATGTGTTGGATTTCATGTAAAATTTATTCGAAACATACCGTCCAGCATCATCGCATCCACCCCAAAAGAACAAGAGTCAGCACGAGAAAACGCACCAGCTGCTGTCGGTCCGGATCCGAGCTGGAGTGTAGAAAGCTCTCCGGAAAAACGGAAGAAAAACAACCCATCCGAAACCATTGTCACCGCGTGTTTGACAAGCATCGAACCATTATCGATGATATTGGCGACGGTGGCGGAACCGTTCGGAACACACGTCCCGGCGAAAAACAGTTTGGTTATTGGTTCGATTATTATCTAGATTTTCTCATTTAATGTTGCACCGCTCGCGTACGATGTGTTTAATATAATGGTTACATTATCCCCAGGTGGCGCCACATGTTGTCGTTCGTCGTTCGAATCCACAGAGCGCTCCGGACTCACGAAGACAAAAGCACGGCTCTCATAAATGGTTTTCTGTTTCTGCGGTAGATTCTCGGGCACGGGCGGTCTTGGGACTTGCACCTACATACGTACGAGGGGAAATGTGTGAAGTGCAGGATCCGCTTGTGCTGCTGCGTTGAGGAAGGAGCTCTCCGGAGGTTCTTTTTTTTGGGGGATTTTTTTCCTGGAGACACCATTTGCCACGAGTTGGGACAGGACCGGAAAACACGCTGCCTGCTGAGCGGGATTTTCGATTTTTGTTTTCGGTAGCCAGTTCGCCACATCATCGTTTTGGATTATGGGACTTAAGTAGGAAGAAATTTAGAATGTCATTGTTGAGAAATTCTATCAAGACACGGATTTTGAGGCAGCGTTCCATTTGGTTAACAAGGAATCCGAGCAGTAAGAATTCATGTGCTTATGAGATTTCGAGAAATTGGGACTGTGGTTTATATTCTCGTACAAGTTGATGCTTAGTGCAGTATAGAATGCGTTGCATTCGTTTAGCCGTTGCTGAATGTTTTGGATTTTTTTTTCATGAAAAGAAACAAGGAATGGATTTTTTGCTATGACTTATTCATATCATCAAACCAGAACAATCAACAAAGTTTCTAGAAATTGAAAGAAAAAAAAATAGTATTTTCCATTTAATTCCAACTTTCTTTGCTTATCTTGTCAGATACGCGTATTTCGTCTACGATGTGCAGACTTCTTCAGTGTCTTGTACTAATAACTCGACTTAAAGTAAACCTTCACCACCTGCCCTATACATACTATTTTCTAAATACAAAAGCCAACCTTATTATTTTGTAGCAGCGGGTTCTCCGCTTCGTCGGCTGTGTTGTCGTTTGGGTAGTAAGTTGTAGAGCCATGTGTAACCGTTGTACCAAAAAAGTTCAACTCAGTAGACACAGTGGTTCTACGCCCCAACAAAAAAAAAACCGTTGCCTTGGTCTTTGTTAGTAGATTTGTGTTGACGAAGTAATTTTCGGAGACTCTGCAGGGCAAAACTCGTTATTTGCATGTGAGTTAGCTCAAAGAATTTGTCTCCAATTAGTGTTTTTATCGCCAACAGAATGAATTTTATTTTTATGTTATTTGGTGTTGTATGTAATTCGAACGTTGTTTATTACACTTCTACACACGGTCTACAATTCAATGCTCTTTTTTAAGACAAAAGAGTCTACTTTGACATATGAGCTATTGGCTCATTTGGATGAACCGAGGGGTGTAGTGCACACCGTGTCGCCGGAACATCCTCCCCGCATGACGACTGAAGTTGCACATCCGCGTCATCAGCTGTATCTATGTCCAACAGGGCAAGTTTAACCATGGGACGTTGCTTAACTCCTCCAGCAGTCTGTTTATCCGCTCTACGTGCTACACCATCCTTTCCAACATACGTCCGTATTATACGCCCCCTTAACCACTTTCTTCTAACTTTCTCGTCTGCAACTACTACAAGATCCTCCACTTTAATCTCTCTAACATCCTCCAACTATTTTTTTCTTCTTGTAATTGTAGGTAAGTACTCCATCAAACAGCGCTGCCAGAAGTGATCCAGCACATATTGAAGCATATTCCAACTTCCTCTAAACGCTGCTCCTTCACAAACGGGATCCTTGACAAGTTGCTTTACTCCCTTGGAATTCATCATCAGAAAATGGTTTGGGGTCAAGGCTTCGTCTGCTTCGTTATTGAGTGAAACAAAGGTTAACGGTCGAGAATTAATCATAAGTTCAGCTTCCGCTAACAGAGTCACAAGAGACTCTTCATCGAGTTTTCGAATGGTACACCCAAAATAAAAAAGCAAGATTGTAACGTAATTTCGCATGATTTGGTATCATTTCTCGTAATGGATCGTAACTTGGAGAAAAAATGCAACATTGGTCGTGGGCAAAAAAGCAACACATTAATTCGATTAGAAAAATGCAATGTGTGCGTGAGGTTGTGCAGTTGATTAGTAGTAGTAAATTCAATGGCCCACAAAAAAAAAGATCTTCAGCCGCTACCGAGAATCGAACCGCGACCGTCAGCATGACTGCTCCTTATTGTAACCATCCAGTCACCATAACAAGTTGAGGTGATCAGAATAAAAGCCCTACAGTTGCTTCGGTTGTCGAGGCACTCAACGTTACAACAATGAAGCCAATATCGGTCGCACACACTTACATGGCTTCGTTTATTTAATAAAACTTGATGACCTGAGAGGGATATGGGAGTGTGATGACGAGTGAAAATAAAAATAGAACACTTGACAGCGGAATAGCAACAGTGGCAAATGGCGTGCTGCGGCTGTCGAGGCACTAGGCACACAGCAATAACCGCTTGCACACACTTGCATGGCTTTGTTTATACCATAAAAAGCTTTGTGGATCATGATGGGCAAAATTGCCTTATCAGAATCATGCGGATTTCTCAAGATATGATTGCAAAAACTGCAAAATTGCAATTTTGCATTTTTTGCTACAATTTCAACTTTTGGGTGTAGGTATGCTACCCAAAGCAACCTTGACCGAACGCACCATCCTCTCCCAACAGCCTCCCATGTGTGGCGCCAATGGATGATTGAATCTCCACTGAATGTGGGCATCTGTAAATGTACTGCTGACGTCCTGGTTTATTTTTCTAATCTCATCGGCAAGTTCTCTGCTGGCACCGACGAAGTTCGTTCCGTTATCCGTAAATATTTCCAAAGGGGCACCTCTGCGTGCAACAAATCGACGGATTGCTTTCTTACAAGAGTCCGTAGACCGAAAAGCGACTACTTCCAAATGGATGGCACGAACTGTTAGACAGGTGAACATTGCTATTCAGCGCTTTGCCGAACCTCTGCCAAACTTCAGTTGGTAAGGCCCGAAGTAGTCTATGCCGACAAATGTGAACGGACGAACGAACGGTGTTAGTCTTTGAAGTGGTAGCGATCGCATCCGTGGCGCTACAGAAACTGCCTTGTACACGCGGCACCACACCCAAAATAAAAAAGCAAGATTGTAACGTAATTTCGCATGATTTGGTATCATTTCTCGTAATGGATCGTAACTTGAGAAAAAATGCAACATTGGTCGTGGGCAAAAAAGCAACACATTAATTCGATTAGAAAAATGCAATGTGTGCGTGAGGTTGTGCAGTTGATTAGTAGTAGTAAATTCAATGGCCCACAAAAAAAAAGATCTTCAGCCGCTACCGAGAATCGAACCGCGACCGTCAGCATGACTGCTCCTTATTGTAACCATCCAGTCACCATATACAAGTTGAGGTGATCAGAATAAAAGCCCTACAGTTGCTTCGGTTGTCGAGGCACTCAACGTTACAACAATGAAGCCAATATCGGTCGCACACACTTAGCATGGCTTCGTTTATTTAATAAAACTTGATGACCTGAGAGGCATATGGGAGTGTGATGACGAGTGAAAAAATAATTGGGAATAGAACGACTTGGCAGCGGAATAGCAACAGTGGCAAATGGCGTTGCTGCGGCTGTCGAGGCACTAGGCTTGCACACAGCAATAACCGCTTGTCAATAGTACTCTGCATGGCTTTGTTTATACCATAAAAAGCTCTTGTGGATCATGATACGGCAAAATTGCCTTATCAGAATCATGCGGATTTCTCAGAGTATATGATTGCAACAACTCGCAAAATTGCAATTTTGCATTTTGTGCTACAATTTCAACTTTTGGTGTAGCTGGGCGATGTAGCTTTCTCTCGGAATAATTATGGGGTATCTGGAGTCGAACGGTACAATTCTGCAGCCGATAATCGGCTGTTCATGCGAATCACGCCGAACTCATCCAGCGTTGGTGAGAGTTTGGCTAGAGGGCTGCTTTTTCTAAACGCTTGCGTTGTTTGTCAGGTACCTTATAATTGTGCTGCAGCAAGATGACTTCATCTGAATACTTCTCAGATTGAGCTGTCCGGTAAAATATCCGCTCCGCTTGCAACAGTTCTTCTTGGGCAAGATCCGATGTTTCAGGGCTTTTCTTCAGTCGACGAGCTTGCAGGTTGCTGATAAAGCGATGGACGTACGCTACACATCTGTGAAGACGCTCCCATTTTGAAAAGCGGGGAACTTCCAAGACTGGCGCTTCTGCGAGGTGTCTGCATGCGTATGCCGGTCGTAATTCTTCTTTCGTTTCGATGCTGTAGTCTCCACGGGTTCTAGGCCAGTGTTCCTCCGACTTGTACAGAAATTGTGGTGCCCGATACCAACAGCTTTCCGCATTGAATGATGGCCCTTTTCCCCACTTTGTAGCTTCGTCTGCCACATTTTGATATGTATCAATCCACCTCCATTCCTCCGGTTGAGATAAGTTGAGTATTTCATTGATCCGCAGTGCAACATATTGCCTATAGCGCCGAAGGTCCGATGTAATCCAAGCATGTACGGTTGTAGAGTCGCTCCAGAAATATGTTCGATGAACCTTCAAAGAGTGTCCTTCCTCGATCGTTCTTCGTAGGCGTGCTCCCAATACTGCGGCCAGTAATTCTGCTCGAGGCGTAGAAATTGGCTGAAGAGGTGTAACTTTCGTTTTCGATGACACCAAAGCGCATCGAATGGTTCCCCGATTGATGATACGGAAGTAAGCAACCGCTTCAAAGGCCTGATCACTGGCATCAACAAATACGTGCAGTTCAAGGGTTCCGTAGCTATCAGGATCGTAACCTGGGAAGTAACAACGTGGTACTTCAACTGTATTCATTCATCGTAGCAAATCGAGCCACTTCTCCCAGCGTCCGTTGATTGTATTCGGTATCTTCTCATCCCATCCAACTTTGGCCCTCCATACCTCTTGGTTTATTATTTTCCCATGAACAACAAATGTTGCCAAAAGACCTAAAGGATCGTAGATGCTCATGACGATTTTTAGCAATTGCCTTTGGTAGGGACTACGTTACCAGCAAGGACATCCTGAAGATCGTTACGAAAATTTAAGGCAAATGAGAAGTTGTTCTTGCTTCGGTTGCCATATCATGCCGAGTAATCGCTCACCGCATTCTTGGTTCGGGTTAAGATGTTTCACTGCTGCAGGATGAGTTTTTCCAATTCCGTTGATTACCTCTTCTTTATTGAAATCCAATCCCGAATGTGGAATCCAGCTTTGCTATGAATCTCCATCACTTGTAAGGCTAATTCTACAGCTTCCTCCACGGAGTCAACACTATCCAGTAGTCGTCTACATACTGCCGATGTAGAGTAGCTTTTGCCGCTCTTGGGTACAGCTGTTCGTACTCCGTTGCATTAATATTCTTCACAAATTGTGCCTGTGTAGGTGAACACGACGCTCCAAATATCGACACGTCCATTACCATTGTGTCCATAGGCAGGTTAACAGAGTTTCGAAAAACGTATAACAGGGCGCTGCGATCTTTTTCACGAATGAACAATTTGTGAAACATTTCCTACGTCCGCTGTTATGGCAACTTCCCGCTCCTGATATGGATACATCACATGCAGCAGCGGAGTCAGTAAATCAGGACCTTTCATTAGCATCTAGTTAAGGGACACACCATCAACCGTAGCTGCCGCGCCCAAACCAATCTGACTTTTCCTGGCTTTTTAGGGTTCAACACAACCCCCAGTGGGAGATACCACGTGCGCCGGGGTCGAATCGCTCCATTTCATCCGCTGTAGATCTATGGGAATATCGTTTCTCCTGATATTTCACGATTTGTTTTCGGACATTTTCGTATAAATCAGGACTTTTGCTTAACCTTTGCTCTAGGCATTCCATTCGTTTAACGGCCATTAGCTTGCTGTCTTAGAATTCCAAGTTGTCGTATTTCCACAAGAGTCCAGTTTCGAAATGACCATTAGGTAATCGCACAGTCGTCTCATTCAGAATAGCGTAGGCCCGCTGCTCATCAACGCCTTTCACTTCAGGAACTAATGCAACTCCTAAGCTCTCCAACGCAATGAACTGGCATTCGTAATTATGCATATTTGGGTCTGATTGTTGACTGCAGATGTACATCTGCCGATATGATGAAATCCTTTTCGGCTCCTCGTCGGTTTCCGTAAACAGCCCAGCCTAAACGGGTCTTAATAGCGATTGGCTGGTGTTTGCCTTCCTTCTTTCAACTTGAGACTAGCCAGTAGCACATTGTTGAGACCAATTAGGATACCTGGGACCGCTGCTTCAGAATCCCGAACGGGAAGATTTCAAGATGATCAAACTCTTTTACTAATCCGCTAAACATCATTGTTTGCTCAGGTAGCCCAAGATTACCGACAGTGTAGACTTCCGATACGTTACCAACGATCCTAATTCATTGTAGATATGAACAGTGTAGACAGTGTAGACTTCCGATGCGATACCGACGATCCTTATTCATTGTAGATATTTCCACCATAAAAACCCGTCAGTTTAAGTAGTTTTTTTCTTATCCCACCAGTCCAGTGAATGCACAGAGATTCTGCAGCTCCTTCCAGCCCTAGCGTGTCAGCTATCTTGTCTTCAATTAACGAGACCGATGAACCATCGTCAAGAAATGCCTAGGTGTCCATTTCACTTGTGTTACTGTAGACGGATGAACCAGAAAACTACTAACCGCTTCCTTCGAACTACCCTTCAAACACTTCTGAAGGCGCACTAAGTTTTCGGAATCCGAGTAGCCACAAGCCTGTGTAGAATGGTTGTAGCTACTAACAAATAACGGCCAATCTATAGGGTCACCCGCAAAATTAGGCAATTCTCTAATGATAACCTGTCGAGCTAGTTGCTGAGTTGCTGAGATGCTAGAACGGACTGAAAACGAGGTGGATAGTTGTTCATCACAGGAAGACTCGCGACTAGGGGAGGAAGGAAACCGTTGATTTTGTGTTTGATAAGGCCTAAACGAAGGAGTACTACCACGAATAACCGAAAATTTGTTCTCTGTACCAAATTGGGTTCGCCCCCTAAAGGAGTTGATATAGGTACCTGAGAATTCCTCTCAAGAACGCTGTTGTCACCTGGATGTGGTTGAGCATCACCTCGCGATATATCTCCTGATTCAAGGTTTGGAGAAGGTTGTTGATGGTGTGCTTGAGCCTCCATGTACTGCTTATATTCCTGCTCCATTTGAGGTAGGCGTGTCAGTTCCTGTTCCCGCTCTAGCAGTTCACGTTGATGTCGTTAGTTGAGTATACGTTGGTCCTGTTCTTGAAGATATAGCCGCTCTTCCATGATCTTCAACTCACGTTGTCTTTCCTCGTTGATTCGAATCTGTTGCTGAATTCGTTCGGACAACTCACGCTGATGTTGTTCGTGGAGCATAAGCTGTATACGATCCTGTCGACAAAACTGCTCTTCCAAGTAGCACATCTCACGTTGATTTTGCTCTTTGAGCCTGCTCTGTTCATTTTCCCGCCGTTGCAGTTCCTTTTCCAGCTCACTATGCTTCTGAAGGTCTTCATTTTGCATTATCTCCAGCCGATTTAGCTCATCGACCAATTCCAATTCACGTTTCCGACGAATATTGTCCTCTTCCTGATGTTTCCGTTCGAGTTCCTGAGTACTATAACGCCATTGCTCATAGGTTCGTCAACGTCAACAAATGGTACTATTTGGGTACTTGGATTTCCTCCAAGAGCTCCACCGCTAGTATCTGATTCTTCCTCTGCTGTGTCACCGATTGCAATGCTCTCCGTCGTGCGAGGTATCGATTCCAATCCGAAGATTTTGTCAAATCGCAATGGAACTGGTTGGACTATCCCGGGAGCGCTATCAACGGTTTTAGCTGGTACGGGTGTTGAAGACGCATGAACCTCAGTGGCAACTATTGGATTTGCCTCTGATTTCTGTTCAGCATCGTTTGCATGGACTTCCGGAGACTGCGCTAGAAAACTGGGTTTCTTGGTCATCGTATTGACTTCGATTATCCAGGTGTGCATGACGCTGTTGTTATCCTGTAGAGTTTGTTGACTTCGGTGGCTGCTAGATCTCCGGGATCCTTCTTGTTCGTCGTGGTGCTTAGGTAACTCAAACTTCTATGTCAAGATATTGTTTTTCCCGTTCGTATTTCTCCTCTCTGGCCTTTGCATTCTGCTCTTGTTCTTCTAGGTGCATCCTTTCCAGCAGTACTCTTTCCTCGTGAAGACGTTCAAGTTCACGAGCGATCTTAGCCTGTCGTACGCTGGAGGTGGTAGTGTGACTCGTTACAGAACTCGGCTGCTTATTCGGAATCCGTGGAACACACAAAGAACACACAGAAGATCTCATTCCGAACGGTTGACTGTCTTACATTGGCATAAGAAAAAGTGATACCAACGAGAACAGTCCCAACATTGAACCATGTACAGTTCAGCATTGTTGGGTTTATCACCAACGCACGTATTTTTTGACCACTGCCAAAACCAGTAATAAACACGTGGAATTCATGTAAGAGCTACGTGATTTCCACGTAACTCCACATTCTACGTGAAAATCACATAAATGATACGTACACTTCACTGGCACGTAATGTTCACCTGATTTTACTGAAGAAGATTTGCTTACGTGTTCAGGGTGAAAGTTACGTGAAATTATGCACGTGGAAATAACGTGTCGATTTTTTTGAGTGCACACTCCACATAAATGAAACACATTTTTGCATACTTCGAGAATTAATCAAGTAACTGGAACCAAATTTGGCATGTGGAAGTTTTGAAAGCAATAAATGTTGAAACCCCTCCTCTTTCTGGAAGGGGGATCCCATGCAAATGAAACACAAATTTCTGCATAACTCGAGAACCAATGAAGCAAATGAAACCAAATTTGGCATGTGGGGGTTTTTAGAGGCAAGAAATGTTTCTATGGTAGTTGAAGACCCCTCCCTCCTCAAACTGCCCGGCTCAAACACACATGAAACACAAATTTCTGCATAACTCAGAGAACTAATCAAGCAAATGAAATCACATTTTGGCATATGGAGGTTTTTGGAGACAAGACTTCTATGCATATAAATATGAATTCTTGGCTGTCTGACCTTATATACTCGGAAATTTCTGAACCGATCGGCGTTAAAATTGTAAGCAAGGGTTTTAAGGGCTGGAGAAGCTTCTATATGCAGTTGGAGGGGGCACTCACACAAATGAACACAAATTTCTGCATAACTCGAGAACTAAGCAAGCAAATTGAACAAAATTTGGCATGTGGTGGGTTTGAAGGCAACGATTCTGAAAGCGGGAAGGCTCTCATACAAATGAAACACAAACTTCAACCAGACACATGAATTATCCAGGTTATTAAAACACAAAATGTGTATTTCACGGGTAAGAAGTATGATCTGATTTGAACCCCATTTTAGTCAAGAAAAACAAATCATTCCGAAAAACAACCATAAACGTGCTAGTTCTAATAAATTTTCATTCATGTAGTTGCAAGCGTTACAGCGCTCGCACCGAGCTCAGCTTGTTTCCTATAAATTCACATTTTATTATTGCGGTTTGTTCGCGACAAAATCTGGACAGATTAAACTTGGAATAAAACAAATTTGCTGATAGTTCAATCCAAGATGCATTTGTTATTCATTTAATTGTGAATTATTGATCATCTCAAAACTAATTACAGTAACTTAATAAGGCTGCATGACTACGAACATTTGAGTTTACTCCAGCCATTAGGTCTGTGCAGACTTCTCTGTAATCCAATGTAGCTGCTTTCGTCCAAGATTTTCGAAATTTTTCGAGTTTCATGAGTCTATTATCACACAGGAAAACTTCGACAAATATTCGCGATACAACTTGTGAGTCAGGTTTTAGTCGTTACATCATGTTCATAATTACGGTTTGATAGAGTTTCTATCTAGAACGACTTCATACTTTGCCATGCTTGGAAATATGTACGAAAGTTGAGGACATTTTAATTTTTCTAGCCGCAGTAGGTACCGAAAGATCTAGTCTCTTCTGCAATATTTGCTTCACATTCGCGTCCTTCTAGTGGTTCCTTTGATCCGTTTTTGTTTCGCTGCCAGCCTTCCTGGCTGTTGTCAAACGTGTATCGAAAGATTTAAGAACGTTACGGGCAGCGAGTGCTTGCAGGAAAACCCAGCTTTTCTGCAAGTTTTCTAACTGACAGATCCGGATTTTCATTGCGACCGCACACTATTGCACAATTGCGACCGCAGTTGCTCTTCTTTCAACCCCATCTTCCATCTAAAAGCTTGAAGTATCACCAAAAAATGATTTTACACAATGAACAGACATACGTTCATCAGTGTGCGAAATATTTCACGCGTTGATGAAGTATTTCCAGATATAAACGTTTTAGGGGTGTCCAGATTTTGTCGCGAGCAAGTCATACTTGGTTGGTTAGATAGTCTAAAGGCTATAAATTCAAGAAGTGCTTTAGAAATTGTAACCACTTCTTCCAAAAATGGTTTTTTTACGAAATAAATTCAATGGAATTCACGAAAAAATTATTTATAGGAGAAGAAACTAGTTCCTTCTGTGCATTATCTTGGAAAAATCTTGGATTTTATTTTCGGATAGTTTGCCCCAATCATAGTATCCTGAAAAGGCGTTGAAATTTGCTACGCTTACGTTAGTTTGTCAAGGTTTTAATTATTCCACATTGCTTACAATATTGAAGAATACTTTATTCCATCACCAACAATCATTAACCGCCACCCCCCAAAAAAGAGGCCTTCGCATTCCAATAATTGACAAACTTCGCGCCATAACTCGCGAAACCACTCTCAATAATCGGATCAGATCCGCCGATCCATCCTGTCCTAATTGAAATTCAATCCTAGCTACACTTGTTACGGAGCAACCAAGAAAAAAAAACCATCAACCGGCTAACCTACTCCGACAGCAGTTGCCCAATCCCGAGCAACCGAGCGATCGACATCTTCAACGCAGTTCACGCGTCTCGCCGTTTTCGCCGGAGCCATTTCCGGATATCGAAATCGAAAGCGCTCCCCGGGCCGGGAGAGGTGAAATTAAATCAAAGCACATACTCCTCGAGCACTTACTAGCCAGACAGATAGGGAGTGAGTGAGACCGAGGGGGTGGATGCAGTACCCACTTAAACAGCAGTCCAGCAACCAACCCAGCGTCGGTCGTCGGTAGTGGCGCAAGTACTTATACCTCTTACTCTCGCCCGGGCATGTTGCGCTTGGAAGCTAAATTAGCCCTAATGGATGCTCGTTTGGAATGTTAAGTTGTGCGCGCACGTTTTGAATGAAATCGAAAATGGAACCAAAATCATCACCCAAATGTGCCAGAGAAGCATTAGCAGCACATTCAGCGCAACGAAACAAAAAAGGGAAAAGCTCACTTCCCAGACAAAGACACCCACCGAAGACGCTGGAAAAGGTTTTTGAACTTTTTCCTCCGCCCTCCCCCAGAGGATGGTGAATAGGTAATTTATAGGGCAAGTGGTTGTGTAGCTTTACTAAACAAACATTGAAGCGCCTTCGGCGCCGATCGCGAAGTCATCGCTGTAGTTGCGACGCTATCTGGCGGCGAGAATCTCGGTGTTGTTGGAGCCCTGGCTTGACATTTAAGCCAATTGAGGAGAACTCTACCGCAGGAATCTCGTGACATTTAAGCCCGAACCAAGCCCTCGGTTGAAGAAGAAGTTACAAGTTGCGTCATTGCTTTGTGCAGCAGTTGAACTGGATTCTACGCGGCGGGGTTGTGGACTTTTATTGACTCTCTGACCTGATTTCGCGGTGCCTGCCCACCAAACTATGTAGGTAATCGGGAGGTCGGTCATGGGTCGTAAATTTTTGCAACTTATTTTACAGCACACATGCTCGTTCCCGGTCATCTTTTCGGGTGCTCGAGAACAACTGGAATGTAACGTAGCCCAGATGAGAAATAGATCATGATGGTCAAATTGACTTATCCAAGCAATCGACGAGTTCGTCTCACGGCTTTCCCGGGTTTCTCGGGCGCAATCAGGTAACCTCCGGTTCGTGCTGAACGTTAACTCACCTGCAATAAAAGAAGAGAAAAGAAAATGTAGTGTTACCATAATACTCCAAACAAAATCAAAACACTGAGTGAATTTACGTGCAAACCACGCATAAATTAAAGAAATATATATTCAATGCAAAACCGCTCATCATCAGCTTTCAATTGTAACAACAACCCAGGGGAGAGTGGAAGAAGGCGCTCAAGTGCATGACTTTCTCTTTCTCCACTATCGGGCTTCGTGGATCTCCGGCAGCTCTCTTGTTTGCTTCTGTTGTGATGCAATTCTGGCCTCGCCGCAAGCCCTTCGCCGAAGAGTTGCATTTTGGCTACTGGAATGGACTGCTGAAAGATGATATCTCTCTCGCCGGAACACCATTCAACGGTGAAGTGCGGTCCATTGTGTAGTCCTGCATGACCCCTGCAGGCGCTTGAGTAAATGGCTTCAGAATAATTGTCGACGAGGACGTCGTGTTGGAAAATTTACTCAACCCGTCCATGGTCGTTGAGCAAGATTTTAACTTGCTGAATCATAATTACTAATACACACAATCTTCATTTGCAACTGTGACTCCCCATTTTCAATTGTGCCTTTCTTTCCTTTGTGACGACAATTACTCTAGCGCTACTGCATACATGAAAAGCAAACGTTTTTATTCCCATCATAGCTTAACTTTACAACTGAGGAATGTAAAGTATCAGTTATTTATTTCTACTAAACTGGCAATATCGGCAACTGGCAAACATAGGACGGAACTCACGATACCGGTAGATGAGTCTGTAAGTCATGCCATCAATGGCAAATGGTGGTAAGGATTAATGCAACTTGTTCTAAGGCTTCCTTTGGGTTAGTAAACTCACTGCAGGACCTCGATCTGATGATTTCCATCAAGGAAGGAATAATTTTCATCCATGACTTGTTCCAGACAACCACGAATCCATCATCCGGCCTACACTTCGTCTTTCACCCTGTATTCCCCTAGTTGACTGAGTTAGGTAATTTTAAATTGGTTTTGGTTTTTGATTTTTGAAGAGTTTATGTTGGAGTAAACACTCCCAAGTAAGATTTCAAGTTATATAAAAGTTTTATAGCTATTATAGTAACTATAAATTGCAAAACCACCTTTTCCATACAATTTCGACGATTAATTCTACGGCGCAGAATAATTCCAAAGATTTCACAAATCAAGTACCCACGTGACAGGTATAACAAGCTTTACCAATGATTTGAAGCATATTGAGAGTCAAACAAAGACTGTTCAAAATTCAAAAATTTGATAATTCAATTTCTCGATTCCAAAATTCGTGAAATTGTTTTTATTAAGCCCTAAATTTGCATTCGTCAATTTATAAGTTCCAACAATTCTGATTTTTTAAATTGCTTAACTCATTGGTTTCTAAATTTATAAATTCTACAATAAATTAATGTTAAATGCTTAGATTCATGAATGCTCAGATTCCTGAATCCGAAATGCATAATTACTAAATTTCATTACTCTTAATTCCTTCCCAAATTTCTCATTTTTCATTTTTCTATTTCCTTTTTAATTCCTAAATTCTAAATAATTCCAAATTCCTAAATTTTCTTAGTTCCTTACTTCCTTGTTTTTTCGTCGGCCTATTTCCTCACATTGTGACAATCACCCTACCTATCGATTCATGAATATGAGCCGGGGCCAACAACTTTACTTCCCTTCCGAAGGAAGACGTGACCAGATTTTTTCGCCTAAGAAAAACCACCGACGTCGACTGGGATTGAACCCAGACCCACTGGGGTGCCAAGTAGCAGTCACTGTTACCACTACACCATCGACGCCGACTGTTCCTTAATTCCTTTATTCACGAAATTCCTGAATACCTAAAATTTGAGTCTCTAAATTTTTATATATCATAATTTTCAAATTTTTGAATTCCTGTGTTCCTAAAATTCTCAACTCCCGAATTTCTTAATTCATTAATTGTAAATTCTTAAATGCCGCAATTCCTGAATTCCTTATTGCATAATCTCCTAAATCCCTTTATTTATAATTTTTTTTTGTCTTGATTATCGAGATTTTTAGCCTCGGGCTGGTTCATCTCCCGTCGTAGTCAGTCAAACACCACTTTTGGGCATTTTCGTAACTTCTCCGGAGGTGAGATTCGAACTCGTGACTTAGGCGTGAGAGGTATGGATATTAACCAATACGCCGGGGTCGCCCCCGTTATTTATAAATTGCTTAATTCGCAAAATTCTTATTTTTAATTTCTTAGTTCTCAAACTGCTTACTTCTTACACTTCTTAATTTCTTAATTCCAGAATTTCTCGATCCCACAATTTAAGGGGAAAAAATTTGAGTTCCCCATTTTCAATTCCTTAATTTATAAATTGTAAATTCATGAATTTGTATTTCGTGAATCCTGAAATTGCCTTAGTTCATAAATCCCTGATTATCTCCTGAACTCCTATTTTTCGATGTTCTCTAATTCTAAATTCCTGTATTCCTAAACGCCAAAATTTCTGAATTCATTTATGCATAAGTTCCTTGTATTTTTCCTTGTATTAATCCGCAATTCTCACACTTTCTAAATTCCTTATTTTTTTCTTAAAACCCAAATTTCTGAATTCATAAATTTTCAATTCTGTAACTACTTAACTTACGAATTCCTGAATTTCTTAAGTCATAATCTAATGCTTGATTTTTAAATTCCTACGTTTTTGAATTCCTTCATTCACAAATTCTTCAATTTTCTTTATTGATTATGTCTCAAATTCCTGAGTCCTCAGAAGTTATAAAAAATTTCTTAATTCTTCTATTATTTACTCCTAAATTTCTAAATTAAAGAATGCCCGATTTCCTGAATCCGAAATGCATGAATTCTTAAATTTTATTACTCTTAATTCTTTACTTTTCTTATTCCCAAATTCCTCATTTTTCATGTTTTTCATTTCCTAGATCACAAATTTTTAAATTCTTATAATGTTTAATTCCTAAATTTTCTAAATTTCTAAATTTTCTTAGTTCCTGAATTCTTTAAACACGAAATTTCTGAATTCCTTAATTTTGAGTCCATAAATTTTTATATTCCATTATTTATAAAATTCATAATTTCTGAATTTGTGTTTCTGAAATCGTGAATTTCTAAATTCTTTAATTGTAAAATCCAAAATACCTGCTGCCGAAATTACTGAATTCCTTAAGGCATAAAGTCCTAAATTTCTTTATTTATAAATTCCATAATTCTCAAATTCCTTAAACTTCATTATTCCTTAATTCATGAATTTCACAATCCCATAACTATAAAATGGAAAAAAATGTTTAGTTCCAAAGATTCTAAATTCCTTAATTTATAAATTCTATGTTCCTGAAATTGTATTTCTTAAATCCTGAAATTCCAGACTATAAACTTCTGAATTCCTATGTTTCGAAATTAAAAAAAAAAAATCCTGAATTCATCAATTTCTAAACGCCAAAATATCTGAATTCCGTTATTCATAAGTTCCTTTATTTTTTTATTCCCAATCCCTAATTCTCATGTTACTAAATTAATTTTTTTTTTTGTTAATTCTCGCATTTCTGAATTCATAAATTTTTAATTTCTAAATTCCCGAATTCGTTAAACTCCTTAGATTAAAATTTCCTGAATTTCTAAATTTTCAGTTCTCACATATTTGAATTCATTTCTCTTCAAAATCTTAACTCCTGAATTTGCGTTTCAAAAATCCTGGACATGTGATTTTTATGTCTGAATCTTCATGCCTTAGTTCATCAATTCCGGAATATCTGATTTTTTCAGTTGCTATACGTATTTAGGAATAAATAACTCTTAAAATTAAAAATTAATCCGAAATTTCGGAATTCAGTTATACATAAGTTTCTTAATATCTTTTTTCTTTAATTTCTAAATTCCGAAATTCACAAATTCCTTATTATTGATGAAGTTTGCAGAAGCAGATAACTTCTCACCCGTGTTAGGCAGTATTGAGAGACGGACAAATCGCTAGAACTAGAAACAAGCAATAGGTAGTATAAGAGCCCGATCGGTTGCATAACCTTTTGTCAGTCAAGGGGATTTCCCCCCTTGCCTATCCTGCATGGGGTAGTATGACAAAGGGTTATGTGCCTGATCGGATACTACCGTTCAAATGCCCTCCACTCGTTTTCAGACTTGTATCTTTCAATTTCAAAGCCTGCCATTGCCCTATACGGAACTATCAATACACTTTCTCTTCATGTTTATTCGTTCTAGCAATAAAATTACTGTCCACTCTTAGCGCTTCGCATGGAGATGAGAAATTATTTGCTTCTGCAAACTTCATCAAAGATCGTTACTTCCGCGCTGGGGAGAATACAAAAACTAACAATCAAAAGTCCTTATTATTGTTTTTTTTAAATTTCTTGATTCACAAATTAAAAAATCTACATTTTTAAATTTATGAATTCCTAAATTCCTAAATTCCTAATTTACTGAATTTTTTTAGTCTTAAATTTTTTATTTCATATTTTTTATGTTCTTAAATTATTAAATTCCTTTTTTTAATTCCTGAATTCTTGAATTTCTACTTCTAAAATCCTGAATTTGTGTTTCTAAAATTCTGAATTTGTGTTTCTATAATCCTTGATTTGTGTTTCCTAAATCCTGAATTTTCATTCTTATGTTCATAAATTTCAGAATATCATAAACTCCCAAGCTGCTGGATTTCTGAATTTGTATATTCTTGAAAATACAATTCTAAACGCCGACATTTCTGAATTCACTTTTGCAAAAGTTCTTTAATTTCTTCAGTCCTTAATTCCATGATCTCAAACTCACTTTTTTTTTATTTCTCCCTAATTCAAATTCCTAATCCCTTTGTCTTCAAATTCCTAATTTCAAAGTAATTCCCAAATTTCTGAATTCCTCATGTTTTGATTTCTGATTTTTTAAGTTTCTGAGTCCTTTATCCTGAGGTTTTTGAATAACTAAATTATTCTTGAATAACTTCAAATTCCAAATTTCCGGAATATGAACTTCTACATCATGAATTTGTGTTTCTCCGATCCGGATTTTCAATTCCTAAGAGCATTAATTCCTGAATACCTGAATTTCTATGCTCCAGGACTAGTGAATTCTTAAATTTGTTAACTCTCTAATTATTTAGTTCCAAAGCGCCCACATTCCTGAATTTCATAATCCAAATGAACAAATGAATCCTAGAGACTTTGAACAACTAAATCAAAACTAAATCAAAACTAAACAAAATTTCTGAATAACTAAATCCCGCAACCGTCGAATTCTTTAGCTCCTATATTCCTTTGATTCTTAAGGCCCAAATTTTTGAATGCCCAATGCAAGAGTTCTTAAATTCCTTAATTCCTTTGTTCCTAAATTTCGGAACTCCGGAAGTTTCTGAAACCAACCTTAATTTCTTAATTCTTCAAATCTTTAATGCCCGTAATTCCAAAATTATTTCTCAACTCCAAGTTTCACAAATACTTTCTTAATTCCTAAGTTTCTGACTCCTTTAATGCCCCTATTCCTGAATTCGTGATTCCTTGATTCCTTACTTCATACTTACTTTTTACTTTTGCTCCTCCAATGTTCCGGGTAAGATCTTAAATTTCTATGTTCATTAAATCCTATGCTTTGTAAGTCCTATCTTCTTTAAATACTTTGTTCTTGAATTCCTAGATTTTTAAAGTCAAACTTTCCAATATTCCTGAATTCTTGAATTTTTAATTCATAAATTCCTCAATTCCAGAATGTATAAATTTCTAACTTCTTACATTCATTGATGCCAAAATTTTTGATTCCTTCATTTTACCCGTGAATTTTTTTTTCAAAAATTCATTTTATAATTTACCTGAAGTTTATATATACAAAACAAACTGAGACCTTTGCTGCATTCCCACTTCTTCTGAAAAAGTTACAGTAATATTTTTAAACCATTGTTTGAAATGCTAGCATGTTGTATTCTAATGAACCTGTTCCTGGAATAACTGGAGCCGTGTATGAAGTTCCCAGACACCTGCAACATTTTCCTGGAAGTTATTCGGAATTTCCTGTTTTTGATTCCTGGAGTTTCAAATTATTTTGAAGTTTGTTTTTGCTGGACTTGATTTTTTCCGTAAATTTTAGGAATTTTCTAGGAAAGTTCTGTTCCTTTTTTAAAGTTCCTTTTTTTTTTTTTTTTTTGTTGAGCCGTGAAAAACCACTGCGACCAATTAGAGGAATATTGTGGTATGACCCATTTAATTTAGCAGATCAGTTTACCCATCACAATTGTGATGTCATGGGCAATGTCTGAGTCTGCATTTTGTCCCAGGTAGGTACGACTTGTCTAATAAAATCTATTACCTTACTGGGACTTAACTGCCAGACTTCATAGGGTTGTAAAAGCCCTTTTCCTAAAATTCGAAGCCGAGTCCTAAATAAAGTACTACAGTCGCAGAGCAAATGTTCTGAAGTTTCGCTTTCTTGTTGGCAAAATCGGCATCGTGAGTGTTCAAGTTTACCCATTTTTTCCAAGTGGTATCTACTAGGGCAGTGGCCAGTTAATAGACCGGTTATAACCCTCAGATTATTTTTGTTTAATTTAAGTAGGTTTAGAGTGTTTTTCTCACTCGGTACTATGAATCTTTTTGCTTGTCGTGATGTATCTGTGGTATTCCAGTTTGCTTGTACCATAGACATTTCCCACTGCTTAAACTCCATCTTTAGAGAGCAATCTGCAACTCCACAGAATGGCTCCGGACCTGTGAACGCAGCGTCGGAGCCCTTCCTGGCCAGACTATCCGTTATTTCATTCCCCTCTATTCCGCAATGTCCGGGAACCCAGTACAAATTGACTTCGTTCCCACTTGCCAATTGCTTCAATAATAGGATGCACTCCCAAACTAACATTGACTGACATGTATACGCTTTAACTGCATTTAAAGCTGCTAAGCTATCTGAACAAATACAAATATTTGTGAATCTATACTTTCTCTTAAGGCAGATATAAACACATTCCATAATTGCATAAATTTCCGCTTGAAATACTGTTGAATATTTTCCCATAGGAGTAAATTGTTTTATCCCCGGACCAAAAACCCCACATCCTGTTTTGTTGTTCATTTTTGAACCATCTGTGAAAAACACAATAGAGCCTGGACGAAGACTTGGCCCACCTTGTTCCCATAAGTAGCGACTTGTTGCGACCACTTTAAAAGGAATTTCATAGTTTGCTTTCATCGGCATCCAGTCTACTATCGAGTTTGTCACTGGATTCAAATGGAAGTTTTTAAGGATCTCTAAATGGCCCACTAATTTTCCTTTTTGAATCCCGTCGGCTCGTTTCATTAGTTTAAAACTTTTCCCTGCTTGCAACTCTATAAATTGATGAAGTGGTAGTAAATTTAACAGGGCATTTAGCGCCATCGATGATGTGCTATGCATTGCCCCGGTTATTGAAAGACATGCTAGTCTTTGCAGCTTACCCAATTTTTTCTGAGCAGTTACTTCTTTTGTTTTTGGCCACCACACTAAAGAGGCGTAGGTAATTCTTGGCCTAACTATGCTGGTGTAAATCCATTTAATCATTTTTGGACGTAGGCCCCATTTTTTGCCAAATGTTCTTTTGCAGACCCAAAAGGCATTTATTCCCTTGTTAATAACACTCTCTAAGTGTGAGTTCCAATTGAGTTTTCTGTCTAGAGTAACACCGAGGTATTTTACTTCAGTCGAAAAATCAATTGCAACCCCAGTTATAGTCAGTCTAGGCAACGATACCGTTCTTCGCTTTGTGAACGGTATAATTACCGTTTTTAAGGGATTAATACCCAGACCCTCTGTTTTGCACCACTTCGAAGTAAAATTCAATGCAGATTGCATTCGGCAGCAAATTATATTTTCTTGCTTTCCGCGCACGATGATACAAACATCATCGGCATATCCAACTACTTCAAATCCAAGATCGGATAACTTTCTCAAAAGATCATCAACTACTAGCGACCAAAGTTCCTAGATTTTATTAGAAGTACGTTAAATTTATGGGAAAATTCTTGAGACTCTTCCTTGACTTCACCTCTACTGAATATCTTGTGACATTCCTGGCGGGTGTTAAGAGTTTCCTACGCTTTCCTGGAGTTTCTGCAACATCGTTTGTTATCGGCGATGTTTTCACGGAGTTCAGAAACTCTTTTTTTCTGACATTTGAAGGATCTTTCGTGGCATTCCCGTTCCCGGCATTGTTCTTAGGTGTATGGAAACTCTTCTAATGCTCATGTTAAGCGCAAATGTTCCAATCTTTTCGACTTTTCCCAATCCAATCGAGTATACGTTAGCTTGTTGGTACTAGTAGGTTCAGGATTTAATACTTATGTGGCTAACGGCAAAACTCCCATTTCGGATATAAATTTAAACAAATTTTCAGCACGGCATTAAACTCGCCCTTCCAAATCCAAATTCCTCACCCGAAGGCTGCCTACTCCCACGGACTGTAATCATGTTTTCACTCCCTTGTTCACTTCACCGCAGACCACGACAACGCTAAATCACCTCATCCCACTAATTGGAGGAATCGTCAATCTCTGCGGGTTCCCACCGTTATTGTTCGAGCTTCGTCCATCCCCGAAATATACATATGATGATCACATATGGGCGTGCACGCACCCGCAGCATTCAATCGCAAGCGAACGAGCCCCTCGAGCTAATTGCGTATGCTTCCAGGTCACGTCACCACTTCGGTGGAGATTTCGAGGGACAGTTTGGCCCCTGCCCTTCTCCCAAGAGCTGAACTTATACGACTTGCTGCGTCAGAAAATAAAACAGGAAGACAGATTTCACAAAAAAAGCCACAAACTAGAACAACGACTTTAACTTCATAAAAGATCTCTCCAGTTGAGAAATGACATCTCTTGAACGAAATTAGACTTATGACTGTCAACTTTGAGCCGCCCTCAGTGTGTGTGTTTGTGATTGTGCCAGTAACCCACAGAGGAGACATGTGTCATGCGCCAAAAGCATCCGCCGTCTCTTGTAGAAGGAAAACAGACCGGGGAGAAACTTTACAAGTCACAGTTGCACACACGAAAAGGCCTTTTTTAAAGTGGGCTTCTCGAAGGCAGATTATTGCCTACAATTGTAATTACACATCCATCATCTCTGGGGACTGGGAATGTGCAGGGTACAATATAACTTTTATGATTATTTAAATCTTTCCGTCATTTTCGAAACGATGACAATAACAACGATGCTCAACCGGGGTAGAGCAGCCTATCTTCAGCGCACCCAACCCATCAAAAGGGCGAGCTTTTCCTAGGCTGAGATTTAATGCGGTTTGTGAGATGGAATGGAATTGATTAGAGCTGTGCTGGAAAACAGCTGTGCTGCATTGGTAACATTACTTATTACAGCCATAAATCGTGGGGGCAAATTTCGAGTCGGAAAAGGAAAAGGTGGTGCAGCTCATTAACTAGCTGTTTTATTGCGACAAAATCGACGTGAGTTACATGCGAATGGCAAGAAAGTGGATATATATTTTGTGAAGTTGCCTAGGGTCGGGATTTAACGAGCTGCGAGTTGTTGAGCTGCTGCACCTTGGAAATTTCTCCTTCTGAGAGAATCTCTGGGTGCTTCTTTTTAATGTATCGCAAAGTTTTCCAAACTGCAAATGTAATAAATCATGGAATTAAAGAAATCGTAAGCTGGTATTGATTTTATAGGCGGAATGGGAGATCAATTTTGCCACAACTCAACAGGAAGTGCAGTGTTTATCAAAAGATACACTAATCCATATCGTTCGTGTTCAAGCACTGATCAATTTGGTAATGGAGTTCGAGATATAAATAAACAATTTATCGTTTTTTTATTTCAAAGCCACTTTGAACTTGAGGCGAACTTCATCCGATCCCTACCGTAATTCGGATTTGTCGAATGGAGTCATTATCAGGGTCTCGTGATCAAATGGTCAACTTGAATAACAAGCTTAATCTTAAAAAAATGCAGTTCTCTGATTTAGTTTCGATATTTCAACTGCCAAAGAAATATTGTAGATGAGAAGTGAACAACTCGAATGAGTTCCATTATTATTTTGCCCGAAGATTTTCAAAACAAACATATTTCTTGATGAAGATAATAGTGATCGAACATGGTGAGATCATTCCGGTTATTAAAATTATCATGTTCTTAATTTCAATCCACGCTTACCTACTTCCTTTTGGTTGCACATTTCCGAACTTTTCTCTTTGTTATCCTATAACAAAACCAACTTTTGGAAAACACTAACGAATATTAGTTTTTACATCCACAAGATCTGTTAGTTTCTGGGTGAGTACACAAGACAGCATTTACAAAATAAGACAAGTTTTTTTTTCTTCTCATTTCTATTGGTTCCACGTCAGAAACGTTTTAAAATATCTTCTTCCCTTTTTTCACGATGTAGAATTGTTCGGCAATAGTTAAACCTCCATAATGATTATCGAAAATTTACGCGAACTATAATATTTTGTCTATTTTTTTTTCAAAGAAATCCTTTCTGTTGTCTCGATACTACTGTAGCACTTCTACGCTATAGGGCAGCTTGACAAATCAGGCCAAAACCTTATAGCTCCATTGTGAGCTTTGATGTACGGAAAGACACCTCTACTTGTGCATGTTCGAGTCAATAGTCTTGCTTGTCACGAAAACCTGGGTTTTTTGTCCGCAGCTGCAATATCTCCAGACGTCAACCAAATCCAGTCATATAAAAGTATTTTCAACCGTTATCAAATTTGTGTGTTGCTCGGGGATAGTATGCCACTTACGGAAATGTTTGAGAACGCTGTAAAGAGTGGATTTATCCAATTTTCTCGAATTTTGAAGGACAGAACTCCTAACTTCCAAAAAGTTCAGGACAGAACTTTCATGTAGTTCAGGAAAAACATCCTTGATGTTCAGGAAGAACTTCCTCGAATTTCAAGAAGAATATCCCTCAAGTTCAAGAAGAAAATTCCTTAAGCTCAAGAAAAACTACCACTGCATTTCAGGAAAAATCTGCCTTGAGTGCAAGAAAAACTTCCATGAAGCTCAAAAAGAACAAGCCTGAAGTACAGCAAGGATTCCTCTGAAGTTCAGGAAGAACTTTCATGATGTTCAAAACATAAAACTCTGAAATTCAATTCCATCAAATAAAGCTGGACTATCCTGAAGTGCTGAAGTATCAGGACAAAATTTCCTTGAAGTTCAGAAAAAATCTTTTTTTGCAGTTCAGGACAGCACTTCCCTGAGGTTCAGGTAAAACATCCCTGAAATTCAGCAACAAAATTCCTGAAATGCAGGAAGACTTTCCCTGAACTTCAGGAAGAACTGCCGTGAGTTTCAGGAAAAACTTCCTGAGTTTTAAGAAGAAACTTTCTAAAGTTCAGGAAGAGCTTTCCTGAAAACTTTGAGAAAACTTTTCTTAACTTCTGTTCGGAAGTTCAGGAAAAAGTCCTAAAAATAAATTCTGAAGAAGGGTAGGGAGAACCATACCCCGAAGTTTAGGTGGAACTTCCCTGAAGTTCTTTAGGAGCTTCCCTGAAGTTCAGGAGGAACTTTGCTGATATTTTGAAAAAAAAAATCCTCGAAGTTCAGGAGGAACTTCCCTGAAGTTTAGGAGGAACTTCCTTGAAGATCAGGAGGATCAGAGGGAACATTCCTTAAGTTTTGAAAGAACTTTCTCGAAGTTCAGGTAAATTTTCCCTGATGTTCAGGAGGAACTTTCCAGAAGTTCAAGATGAACTTCCCTGACGTACAGTTAAAACATCCCTGAAGATCAAGAGATATTTTCTTGACGTTCAGGAAGAACTTCCCTGGAGATCAACAAAAACATCCCTGATGTTCAGACATAATTTTCTTGAAGTTCAGGAAGAACTGAAGTTCAGGAGAAACTTCGTGGAAAATAAGGAAGAGTTTTGACAGTTACTAATGAATTTCTCAGAAGTTCAGAACAAAATTCCATGAAATTCAAAACAAAATTCCATGAAATTCTAGAAGAATTTTCCTGAAGTTCAGGATAGAACATCCTTGAAGTTTCGGACGGACCTGCCCAGTAGTTCAGGAGGAACTACTCTAAAAAACAGGAGGAACTTCCCTGAACTTCAGGAGGAACTCCCCTGACGATCAGGATTAAGTTCCCTGAAGTTCAGGTGGAACTTCCCTGAAGTTCGGGAGGAATTTCCCTGAAGCTCAGGAGAAACTTCCCTGACGTTTAGGAACTGCTCTGATGTGAAGGAGGAACTTTCTTGTAGATCAGGAGGAACTTCCTTGAAGTTTTGGAATAATTTCCCTGATTTCGCTGAAGTTCAGGAGGAACCTTCCTGATGTTTAAGAGGAACTTCCATAAAGTTCAAGAAGAACTTCCCTGGAGATCATGAGATATTTCCTTGAAGTTCAAGAAGAACTTCTCCGAATTTCAGGAGGAACTTCCCTGAGGTATAGGAAGAACTTCTTTGATATTCACAAAGAATATCTCCGAATTTCAGGAGGAACTACTCTGATGTAAAATAGGAAATTCTCTGAAGTTCAGCAAGTACTTCCCTGAAGTTAGGGCAGAATTTCTTTGAAGTTCATACTTTTTTTCTGAAGTTTAAAACGAAATTCAATTAAGTTCAAGACAAAATTTCATCAAATTCTGGAAAAATATTCCTGAAGCTCAGGATAGAACTTCCTGCGGTTCCATGCGCACTGTCCCTGCAGTTCAGGATAGAACTTCCTAGATGTTCCGGGCACAACTTCCCTGTAGTTTGGGAAAAATATCCCTGAAATTCTGGATATTGTATAAATTTCAGGAAGAATTTCCCTCAAATTCTGGAACAATCTACCTCATATTCAGAAACAATTTCCCTCAAATTCAGGAACAATTTCCCTCAAATTCCGGAACAATTCCCTGAAGTTTAGGAAAAAATTCTCCTAACTTTTATGAAGAATCTTCTGAAGTTCAGGTGACTATCAGGAAGAGCTTCTCTGGAGTTCAAGGAGAAATTACACGATGTTCAAAATAAAATTCACTGAAATGCAAGAAAAAATCCATCGAATTCAGCAAGAACTATCCTGAAGTACATGATAGAATTTTCTTGAAGATCAGGAAAAATCTTTTTTGAAGTTCAGGACAGAGCTTCCCTGAGGTTGAGGTAAAATATTCCTGAAGATTTCCTGAATATCAGGGTGAACTTAACAGAATTTCAGAAACAACTACCCTGCATTTCAGGAAGCCCCATCCCTGAAGTTCAAGAGGAACTTCAGTGAAGTTCAGGAAGAAGTTTACTGAAGTTCAGGAAGAACATCACTGAAGCTCAGGAAGGGTTTTCTGAATATCAGGAAGAACTTAGCAGAATTTCAGAAAGAACTTACCTGTAGTTCAGGAAGAACTTACCTGACAACTTTTTGAGAACTTCTGTGATTTGTATTCTGAGGTTCAAGACACCTTAAGTTCTAAAATTAAATTCTGAAATTAAGTTCTGATGATAAGGAAGAATCTCATCTCAAATTTCAGGATGAACTTCCTTGATGTTCAGAAGGAACCTCCTTGAAGTTCAGGAGGAGCTTTCCTGAAGTTCAGGAAGAACTTCCCTGAAGTTCAGGAAGAACTTCACTGAAGTTCAGGGGGAAATTTACTAAAGCTTAGGAAGAACTAATTGAAAACTTTGAGAGAACTTCTGTGATTTTCTGTTCTGAAGTTCAGAACTTAAGTTCTAAAATTCTGACTATGCCTGGAGATCAGAACAAACATCACTGGAAATCAAGAGGAACTTTCCTGAAGTTCAGGAGGAACTTGCCTAAAGTTCAGGAAAAAATCCTTAAAGAGCTTCCCTACAGCTTCAGGGAGAACTTTCCTAAAGATCAACACAAACCTCCTTGAAGTTAAGGAAAAACTTCCTCGAAGTTCAGGAGGAACTTCCCATAAGTTCAGGGGGAACTCCTCTGAAGATCAGGAAGAGTTAGGAAAGTTAATAAATAAATTCTCAGAAGTTCAGAACATAATGCCATGAAATTCACAACAAAATTCCATTAAATTTAGGTAGACTCTTTCTGACGTTCAGGACAGAACTTCCTTAAACTTTCGAACCGACCTGCTCAGTAGGTCAGGATAGAATTTAGAATTTCACGACAGAATCTACCTGAAGTTCAGGAGGAAATACATTGATGTTCAGGAGGAATTTCGCTGAATTTCAGGGAGAACTTACCTGAAGTTCAGGAGGAAATCTCCTAAAATGCAGAAACAACTTCTCTTAAGTTTAAGAAGAACTTCCCTACAGCTTCAGGAAGAACTTGCCTGGAGATCAGCATAAACATCCCTGAAGATCAAGAGGAACTTCTCTGAAGTTTAGGAGGAGCTACTCTATAGTTCAGGAGCTACTCTGGAGATCAGGAGGAAGTTTCCTGAAGTTTTGAAAGTATTTCCTCGAAATTCAGATAGAACTTTCCTGATGTTCAGAAGTAACTTCCCTAAAGTTCAGAAAGAACTTCTCTAAAGTTTGAAAAGAGCTTCCCTACAGCTTCAGGAAGAACTTTTCTGGAGATCAACACAAACATCCCTGAAATTAAGGAAAAATTTCCTCGAAGTTCTCTGAAGATCAGGAAGAGTTAGTAACGTTAAGAAATAATTTCTTAGCAGTTCAAAACAAAATTCCATGAAATTCAAAACGAAATTCCATCAAATTCATGTAGAATATTTCTGAAGTTCAGGACAGAACTTCTCTGACGATCACAACAGAACCTTCCTGAAGATCAGGAATTTTTTTTTAAGTTATGGAAGAACTTCCCTGATTCTATCTTCTTCTTCAGCATTTCAAGTTTATTGCTGTCACAATTTGCTTATGGCTTGCTCTCAAATTCAAAGTATTCTGCCTAGTAGCGTAGTAGAACTACGCTTAAGTTCAGAAGAAACAACCCTGAAGTTTAGGAAAAACATCGCTGAAGAATTTCCCTGATCTTCAATATAAAATGCACTGAAATTCAATTTCCATTAAATTCAGAAGAACTTTCCTGAAGTTCAGGACAGATCTTCCTAGCAGATTTACCCGTCAAAAACATTGAGTTTCAACCGTTCAACTCGTTCAATCTTATTACTGAGACAACTCAATTTTACGACAACCACCTACGCAAATTATAGTTTCGTTCGGTAGTGACGGAGTAGGTTGCACCAAAATCCATACTTTCCCGGCTCCGGTGATTTGTGTTGCGTGTATCAACTTCCATTTTTACGACTTTGCAAACCCCTTGTCAACCACTAACAACAACAACAGCAAAAACCATCATTCCATAATAGAAATTCAATGAGACGAACAACGCTAGTCTCGTCTCGTCATATCGCAAAAAGATCCACCTCCGCAGCCGGCAAAGCACAATTTAGTAGCAGTTTGGAACCCCATCTCTCGGCACCGGTCGCGGTCACCGGTCCATAAGCGGGTGTTGATGAAGACGACGACGACGATGATCTTCAGACAAGGTGATTCTGCCAGCGCGTAGGCGTGACGAGTGCAGCGCTGAAATGCAAATGACGAGGCTGCGAGAGGGTACTTGATCTGACCCATCGACAGAACAAAGCCGCCCGGGGACCGATGTAAATGAACTCATACATCTCCATTTCGGTTCGGTTGCTCTAGTGGGGATCTTCCCGACCGGTGAGTACATTTCGCATGGCATATATTTGGGAAAGTTCGCCCCCTCAGGGTTTGCCATTACCATGGGCAACCGGGGCCGGTACTGTGCCGGTGCATGCCAAATGAGGGACCCGAGGGAAAGTGGATTGGTTGAATGTGAACGCAAACCGAATCGGGTAGATCATAAATCAAAACCTATCGTGGCTTTTTCGGTGCTTCGATTTTGGGATGGGGGTTTTGTGCTGAAGCGGGTGTGTGTGTGTTTGTGTGAATATTATTTTGCTTCGTTGTTGTTTGTGGCAGTTTTTTTTTAATCCAATGGACAAAGTTTGTGAAGAAATTAGCGAATGGTAAACAGAGGTTCATTTCGCTGGGAGAGGACCGATCATGCTTCTTCTTTTTCCTGACAATTCAAGCTTACTTCATATCACTATTAGCTTATGGCCTGATCTAAAATTAGTACTCCATATGCACTTCCAAGCTTTAAAAGGATGAGATAGCTCATCGAAAGCTACCGATTGCATGTCGGTCCGCCATTGCACCATTGCACAGTGGTTCAGAATGTGAATTTAAAGATACAAATTACAAGATACACCAAAAGAAGCGCCACAAAACAATCTTGTGGAAGTCAATTTTGCTCCAAAACCTTGACCTTAGGCTGAAAATGTATCTTGCCAGCTAAATTCGCTTTCTGGCCTACTGTGCATTGATTGAGTGAATTGGAGAAAATGAAATACAAATCCTTCTATCAAAATTTCAGGTGGATTAGAACAGATTGGTTTTAAAACGTTCCACTGGTAAAATAATTATTAAAATGTAGTTCTACATATTGAAATAACTTTAGCAATGAAAAACCATTATAAAACTTTGTGACCCTAACTGCGCACTTGTTGCAAGTCGGTTGAAGTAACTTTAATGTGACTCAATTTTGTGTTGCTTGGTAAGTAGGCACAACAGCATTCTTACTGTTGGTTTAAATGTGGCCAACACACTTTTTAAGTGGCCCGAAATGAATCTTTATCGTTAGTTTAAATCGATCCAAATCGACTCTTAAGCATTATTGAAAATTGACTTGTTTCCCAAACGAAAAACCATTATCACACTTTGTGAGTGGTCCCAACAGCATCCTCACTGTTGGTTTATATCGGTTCAAAGCGGCTATTTTTACTAATGATATAAACCAGTTCAGATCGCTCTAACAGGGCTGGTAGCGAATTAATGTATTCATAATAGTGACTCCAGTGACTAAAATAATAAAATTAGTGACCAAATAGTTACTAAAAAGTGATTTCCTAATTTTAGTATTTTTTTAATCTTTTATACATTTGATGTATAAGTATAGTAAAAATGAACCAAGTGATCTGCCTTCCAGCATGGTCTGTGCTAGAATTAAAGATTGGACTCGGAAAAAATGCGGCACTTTGGGTGTAACTTTTTATCGCGTGGGTAAAAATTAATGAAATTTTGGGTAATACTAGTTTAGAGTGTTATGTTTATGTGTGCACAATCGCGATCTGTCAAGTAGTTTTCAAAATGCATTCGAAACAAGAAGAGCTACGCCAGCAAATCCTGGGCGCGGTGATCGATAATCCTGGTCAGTCGCAGAGATGGATCAGCAAAAGGCTTGGAATCCACCATTCCACCGTGTCCCGCGTTGTGAAGATGTTCCAGGAGACGAAGACCATCGAGCGGCGCACTGGAAGCGGCTGAAAACCGAAAACGGAATACCCAGAGATGGCGCGGAAGATGAGGCAGTACTTTAAGAATAACCCGAACCTTTCCACCCGAGACGTGACCAAAAAGGTCAATTCGTCGAAGTGGTTCGTCCAGCAGACCATGAAGCGGGCAGTGCTAGGTGTTTTTAAGGTCAGGAAGGCGCCAAACCGGACTGACAAGCAAAACACGGTGGCCAAATTGCGTGCGCGGAAGCTGTACCGTGAGTGGCTGGTCAAGCCAGGCTGTCTCGTCATGGACGACGAGACATATATCAAGGCAGACACTAAACAAATCCCCAGCCTCGAGTTTTTTGTCGGTAGGTCCTGCATGGAGGTTCCGGAAAAGTTCCGGAAGAGAAAGATGGACAAATTCGAGAAGAAGTTCCTGTTGTGGCAGGCAATTTGCGAGTGCGGACGGTACAGCAAGCCGCTCGTTACAACCGGCACCATAAACGGGCAGATTTATCGAGAGGAATGCTTGCAGAACCGCTTGCTGCCCTTCCTCCGCTCTCACCGTGGTCCCACGCTGTTCTGGCCGGATCTCGCTTCGTGCCATTACGCAAAGCCTGTAATGGATTGGTACGAAGCGAAGGGCGTTAATGTGGTCCCGAAGAAGACGAACCCGCCAAATACCCAGAACTTTGAAGAAAAGGGGCAAAACATTCAAAACCGATGAAGCTTTGAAGAAAAACTGGGAGAAGTTGTGTAAGGAAGATGGACAAAGCCTCGCCCAAGATCTCATGAGCAGTGTTAAGAGAAATGTACGAGCCTTCAGCTTGGGGAGGAAATTTAATAAATAAATTATGCCAAAACATAGCTAATGTATCCCTGAGAATTTGAGAAGCATCCGATTTACAATGGATTTGTGGTGATCATATTTGTATGTCTCATTTTTTTCGAGTCCAGTCTTTACTTCTGTCATATCTTGCTGCTCAATTCCTTTTTTGAGCCGTTGCCATGTGAAGCAGTTTTCACTACCTTAATCATCTTAGGGTATTTAGACTCACCTACAGCCATTTTCCTAGTAGAACAACTGGTTCCAATACTCCTCAATTCTGTACTCTGAACTCAAGGTCAGCACCTAGCATTTCAACAAGTTCCATTATTCAATAAGAAGATCATAATTGACCTGAATCGGAAGTAACGTGGCGATTTTCACAACATTGGCAAAATGTTATAAACGAGTTCTGCAAACCAGACTTTTGACGTAGGACTACGGCTCTTTGTTTTCTATACTGGGATGCAACTTTAAAAAAAATCACACTGCGACCGTCGCGAAAAGTGGTAAGATTTTGAGCATTAA
>JASCZW010007095.1:0-74307 GCA_034211315.2 Aedes japonicus | reverse complement strand
ATTTCTTTATCCAAGGCGAACTCGCACAGTCTGGCCGTTGCGCCCACACGCATTAAGAATGACAGATCATTTTCCTCGGGCTTCTGCTTCATCAACGCTAGTTTCCTTCTTTGAAGCATGACGTCGGATCCCAAAGTAAAGTACGCCTTCAACCGGAACATTGCATTCAAAAATGGGTGCTCGTCTTGGTCTGGAGCATCACTGGTTGATTTTGTGGTCTTGAAAATCTCCATGAGTTTCTGCCCGGCCTTCACTTTGAAAATTATGAACTGCGTGGCCTCGTCAATTATGCCAGCGAGCTTCATCGAATCCTCGAATAAATCTTTCAAAGCTTCAAAGTCATGGCGCCCAATCTCTTCACTACCAGCGGATGGTCTGCATTTTGGTACGGTGATCGATGATACCGACATTTGATTGATGGATGACACGAAGCGTGAAAGTTCCATACTACTTTCTCTCTGATTTCCGTGGCGATGGGTGCTTGATGGTCAAACATCTCCGTTGAATTCCTCGCTGTTCACGTCACTGAGCTCACTTCTGGGCGCATTCAAAGTCGTTTGAAGCGACCTAATCGTTTCCTGGGCCTTATTCTAATTCTCGTTCAATAAAGCATTACTAGCTTCCACTTCTGCAAGCTTCTTCAGTATCATCTCTATTTTCATGGATTTCTTTTTAGACTTTCTAAAATGAGACCAGAAACAAAAACAACTTCAATAATAGTCTCACATACTATAAAACATGATCAACAAATGGCTGTCTTTTATTTTTTGCTTCCAGCTTGCTCAAGTCCAATCAGAACATTTTTTCCACTGACATTTATTTTATTTCTTTTTTTTTTCTGTCGTTATTTCCATTCCAAGTGTTTTTTTTTCTAGCTCAGTTGTATTTTAGCATACCGCAAAATAATCCATCACGCTTAGTTTTACCAAAATAAATCTCTTTTTTTTAACTACGCAAACGTTTTGTTCCACCACAATTTTTTTCTTATTTGCATTTGTCTCAAAATCACAATTTTTTTTTAGTTAGCCTCCATTTCCATTTTTTTTATCGACCAATTATGCACCTGGATTTCTGCTTAATTTGTGAGATGTTTTCTCTTCATCTTTCTTTTTTCGTTAGTCATGCTATTTTTCACAAATATTTTTTTTTGAGCTTCACCACACACCACACCTCCGGCCGCCATTTTTTTTTTGCTGTACACTTCTTTTTTGTCTCCAATGGTAAAATCTTTTTTTTTTCAGTTACCACATATTCCGAATCAATTTTTTTTTGCCATCTTCATCTAATTTAGATTTTCCTGCGAAGGTATACTTACCGTGGCGGATCGTCGGCTCCAATACCAACCGCGCCATTGTCGTGCCGCTCCGGTGGCATTGATCCCTTCGCCTTCTGTTTTGTGGCCATCGTTCTCTGAACACAACTTCGAGTCTTAAAAGTAACCAACAGAATGATCCACCTCGCCTCGCAGCGAGGTCGAGCAACTCCCGTAGTTCGTTTCCCCTTTTTCATCCGATCTCAAGCTCTCTTTCAAGAGTTCCTTTTTGTTTTAGCCACTATCTCTCTGTCTCATTCTTTATTCTCAAGTTTTTCTCTCCCATGCGAAGGAGACGCACATCGTGATTCGTGGATAGATTTTCCCTTCTTTTGCACTACCATAGTCCGATGCGATTATGCTATACCATAGTCCGTTCTCTCATTCTCTCTCGCTCCATGAAAACCTCTCGTTCATTCGGAATCAGTTTACTCTGACACCTGTTTCCGAAGATTGGCTTTTTGCGATCGTTTTCCGGTTCAAATTAGCGTTTTGATTTATGTGCAGCTACGCTTTTATTTATATGCACACTTTGATTTACAACTAACCTTTTTGGCAGGCCATATGTAGTTGTGGTCGAAAATCTAAGAGTATAGATTTTTGCATCTATACAACCTGTCGTTTGACAAACGAGCTCGCCATATCTCATCCGAGGAACTGTGTATATCAACTTTAAAGATAGCTACAGCTGCTGAAATACCGGATGCTTCAAGTGTAGAAATGCCAGATGTTCCAAATGCCGAAAGCCTTTTGACGATACCTTCATCGGCATTGGTTACTACAGATCGATCGGCAGATGAATTTACACCACCAATCAACATATAAATATTCAACACGTTTCGTCTATCATACAACATCATGCTTTTAACTTGAGTTTCATTTGAATTTTTTCACAAGCCTTTTTAATTTTTTTTCCTATACTTAATGTTCGGATTTGAACCAGTTTTCTAAGCAGCACTTTCTGTTGATAGCAGCTAAAACTAAACGTTTACTTTTATTATTTCTCGCAAGTAAATTTCATTTTTAAAACTACTTACAACGTTTGGTTCTACTCTCCCCTTTCACACAATAACCGTAGCGAATCTCTTTCTAGCTATCTTCCTCTGCTGTTTTACTTCTTCTATGTACTCGTTCCTGTGTTAATTAGTATTATTTCATAATTTACATAATTTTTGCCATTCAACTTTACTTACGGCTAATAACCAAATTATTCTTTTTTTTTCTATTTCAGGTCTGTTTCCCGAGCAATTGTAGCAGTGATAACCTTAAATACAACTTTAACAATTTAGTACATTCAAACAACTTAGTCTTCTTTACTTACTTCCGAAAATATTAAATTTACCGCTTAAGTTTGATTATATTTCCGAAACTTTTACCAAATTCACTTCTTCACTTAACTTTATACTTTTTCCAGTTCACTAAATAGCAACAATAAACTCACTTTCTATGGCCGTTTGTTTACCTTTTCATCTACTTTTCTATCCAGTCTTACTCTTACTTACACTACTCTACACTATTCAGTCTTTCTCTTACATACACTACTATCTAATTCATCTTTCTTTGTACTTTTCCCAAGCACAGCAACAAACGATACAAGTCGGCAAAACAAACAGGTACGCCACTAGTATCATCGTCGTACGCGGTAGTGTTGGTAAGCACACTGGGCCAATTTCGGTGTTAACATGACCCAGCCCGTAACATCCTGTAGTTCCTCAGATCTTAAGGATTTACCATCAAACCTCCAACACCGCTAATTGCGCTACCGCACGCCGGTATACTCCTCGAGCTGTGCGTACGACTGCTTGTCTCACTCGTCCGTCGGGACCTTGTAACGCTTCTTCTACGATTCCTCTGATCCAATTTTTTCTATTGTTACCGTCTACAAGGAACACCAGGTCGTTCACTTGTAACGGCTTCTTCTCATCGAACCACTTGGTCCGTCTGTTGATTGTCGGAAGATATTCCTTCAACCATCTCTTCCATATTTGGTTCGCCAATTGTTGGGAACGCTTGTATGCATCACGCAGTGCGAGTGCTGGGTCTGCACTCTCGTCTACAATCAAATCCGCACACGTAACTGATCCCTTAAGAAAATGGTTTGGTGTGATCGCTTCTTTGTCGGCCTCCTGCGGCATGTACGTCAATGGTCGCGTGTTGATCATATCTTCTGCTTCTGCAAGAGTTGTAAGCAGGACTTCGTCTGACAACGTTCGTCCATCGTCCAGCGCCTTCATCGCTTCTTTCACGGATCTCACCATCCGTTCCCAGATACCGCCCATATGCGGTGCAGCTGGTGGATTGAAATGCCACGCTGTCGCAGCATTTACAACTTTCTCAGCACACTCACCAGAAATTCTCTTCATTTCATTGTCAGCACCCTTGAAGCATGTCGCGTTATCAGAAAAAATCTCTCCAGGAACACCTCGTCTGCAGCTGAACCTCCGGATTGCCATCAGACATGATTGTGTTGACAAGCTTGCGACGACTTCTAGGTGAACGGCACGTATGGCAAGGCAGGTGAACACTGCCACCCACCTTTTCTCCTTCCTACGCCCGACGGTCACCTCGATTGGGCCAAGGTAGTCGATACCCACAGAATGAAATGGGCGAAACTGTGGCGTAATTCGCTGAGCTGGCAATGGAGCCATCATTGGGACCTGTGGACGACATCGATGTACCTTACACCAGAAGCATTCATTTATAGTTTGTCGAACTGCAGTGCGGATGTTCGGAATCCAGAATCTTTGACGAAGCTCGTTTGTCACAGTCTCTTGGTTAGCGTGGCCGTACTTTTCATGGTAGAACTGGATCACCTTTTTCGTCGTTGCATGTTTCCGTGGCAGAATTATTGGAAACTTCTTGTCGAACGCCATTTTTTCCGACATCTCCATTCTACCACCCATCCGAAGAACACCATCCGCATCTAGTGTTGGCGTTAGCTTATATAGGCAGCTAGTTTTCTTCACCATTTCTGTTACTTTTCCGGGCTTATGTTTCAAATTCTTGGATAGTACACTTATTTCATCTGGGAATGCTTCGCTTTGCGCTTGTTTCCACAGAATTATTTCTGCTCTTCGGAAATCCTCCTTTTCTAATGAACATTGAACGGATGGTAGGTGTGCTAGGATTGCACGTTGCTGATTTGTTGTAGCTTTCACCGTAATTAGCTTGGCCCCTGCCACCTTGCGCTTGCAGTTGTCTATAAATCTGACTACGAATGCCGTCACTCTTTGAAGTTTCATCCACCGCGAACACCTGTCGACATCGATGACACCGTGAAAAGACACGTAGCCCTTAGCTTCTTCGTTTGTTTGCTCTATCGATGCCTCAAGGACAGGCCATTTGTCTTCAGTTTGGTAAAGGAAAGAAGGACCCCTGAACCATTCTCCATCACTGTCTAAGACACCTCGATGCCACTTCGTCAGAACATCCGCTAGGTTCTGCTTGGTTGGAACCCATCGCCAATCCGTAGCTCGGGTTAACTCGAGTATTTCTCCGATCCGGAACGCAACGAACTGTTTATATTGATGTTGGTCCGATCGAATCCAGCTCCATACTGTTTTTGAATCCGTCCAAAGCACGCATCGATTGATTTTTAAAGAGTGTGTGACAATTAACGACTGACTCATTCGAGCTCCAAGAACAGCCGCCATTAGTTCCAAACGGGGAACCGATTGCCGCTTCAGTGGTGCTACTTTTGACCGAGACATGGCCAAGGTACATCGGATATGATCCCCAACAACTACTCTCAAATACGCAACACAGCCGTATGCATGCTCGCTGGCGTCAGTGAAGATGTGCGCTTCAACTGATGTGATCTCCGACGACAAACAGCTTCCAAGATAGCAGCGCGGAATGCGAATGTTTTCTACCTCCGGTAGCAGATTAATCCAAAACCTCCACATTTCCCAACATTCGTCATTGACAATCTCGTCCCATTCGCAGCCACCGCGCCATAAGTGCTGCACTATGATTTTACCGTGAATCGTGAAGGGTGCGAGCAGACCTAGGGGATCGAAAAAACCCATAACACAGCTAAGCACTGCTCGCTTCGTCGGCCGCTGTTCACCGCTGAAGTACGGTAAATGCTGTTCTCGGTGTTTTGTAGAGAAGGAAAACTCGTCGTTTACTGGGTCCCAGATCATTCCTAGCACTCGTTCTTGCGACGTCGTTTTATCTTCAATGAAATGGACTGCTGAGACTTGTTTCTGCTCGCCCAGACTGTGAAGTACCTTCACGGAATTAGAAACCCAGTTTCTGATCTCGAAACCTCCCTTTTGGTGAACGAATCGGACATCTTTCGCTCGGATGATGGCTTCTTCAACGGTATCGACGCTGTCAAAGTAATCGTCCACGTAGTGATGTTTAATAATTGCGGTCGCTGCTTCTGGAAACCTTATCGCAAATTCCTCAGCATTGCGGTTCTTAACATATTGTGCCGAGCAGGGAGAGCTGGTCGACCCAAATGTTGCAACGTCCATGACATACACCCGAGGAGCTTCTTGGGAGTTGTCTCGAAAGAGGAAGCGCTGAAACTGCCTATCTTGAGGGACGATTTTGATTTGATGGTACATTTCGCGCAGATCACCACCTATGGCAATTCGATGTTCTCTAAATCCTGCGATAACAGCTACTAGTGGAACTAGCATATCGGGCCCTTTTAATAACTGAGTATTTAGAGACATACCTTGGACGGCTGCTGCAGCATCCCACACGAGGCGCACCTTACCAGGCTTCTTAGGGTTCAACACAACGTTTAATGGAAGATACCATGCCTTTTCCGGATCTGTTGCGGCAAGTTCTTCAGGAGTAGCCAGATGTGCGTATCCTTTTTCTTGATACTCGGTTATCTGTTTGCTGACGTTTCGATGCAAGTCCGGATTTTTCTCCAATTTCTTCTCTAACTGCTTTAGCCGGCGTAACGCCATCGGAAAACTGTCAGGAAAAGACGGACAGTCGGTCTTCCACAGTAGACCGGTTTCGAACCGATCTCCGATCCGCTTAGTGGTACGCTCTAGGATTTGGCGAGCTCTTTTATCTTCTACGGATTCCAACTGTACTGCTACCACCGACTCTTCGACCGCGTAGTGATTTTTTAAAAGTTCATGGAGGTCCTCGTTCGTTATTGCCTGGTGAATATTGACATATCCTTCAGTTGCTGATAGGGTCGACGTTTGCTTCGGTCCGTACACTGTCCATCCAAGATGACACCTCACAGCTATCGGGTCCATCACTGTTCCAATTTTCACTTCAAGCGGAGCAAAGGAATGTAAGTTGTTCAACCCGATAAGCATCTCTGGTCGTCCGTTGTAGGAGGAAATGGGCAATCCTCGTAAGTGGCTGTACTGGCAACTTATTACCTTGGAATCAAGCGCCTGTGCCGGCAGCATAAGTTTGTTGACTGTGTGAACTGTAGTCAATAGCATTTTGGCCTCCCCTTCAACAGCTGACACCCATACATTTGTCCGCGTTGAGTCTCTTTCAACTCGCTCTATATCAGCCGTCCACTGTATAGTGAGCTTTTCGTGAACACCGACGACTCCCAATCGATCTGCGAGCTTCCGTTCAAGAAGGGTCACTGAAGCGCCCTCATCAAGAAACGCTAGTACGACGATCGACTTTTCTCCACAGTGCAGGCGGACTGGAATCATTCGGAATATCGTCATACTGTTCGTCCGAATGTGTGCGGTGGTCCCGACCGCTCCTTCTTTTGGATGCAAAAGAGAGTTATGCGCCTGACGACAGTCTCCAACATGGCAGCGTAGTTTAAATTTGCATTGTGCAATCCCATGCTCGTTCAAACACAACTGGCAAAGCTTCCAGTGCTGTACAACTTTCATTCGATCCGCGTACGTAAGATTTTTAAAGTCTTGGCAGTAACGCAGCCGGTGATCCGTTCGATTACACACTCGACACGGTTTCAAGCTTCTCCATCCTCCGTCACCAGTTGACGGATTTCTCGGCTGACTCTCTCCTTCGCTGTGATGTAATAATGCTCCCTTTGTTCTGCCGTTTCCTGCTCCCACTGGTTTGTATTCGAGCCCGACATTCGCTTCACACGCTTCCGTCAAGATTTCGGATACAAAATTTGTGAACGTTCGGAGAGATACCTTCTTCTTTCCGCGCTTGAAGCGCACCCATTCACGCTTATCGTTGTCTGGCAGTTTATCCACCAAATCTTGGATGAGCAATGGATTCACCAAGTGCTGCTTGAGATCTGCCGCTTCAAGATGTTCACATAACTGCTCGACCGCCGTGCCGAAAGGAATGAAACTAGCTAGCTTGCCAGTTTTCGGGGGTTCCAAACTACGAACCTTTTCTAGGTGACTTTGCAGAAGTTGTTCCGGTCTGCCGTACAGCTGTCGCAGCTTTATTATCACCTTAGAAACGGATTTCGGAAAGAGTAGTTGTCCTCGGACCATGTCAAGAGCCGGGCCCTTTAAGCATTCTTGCAAGCGTACCAGATTCTCGATGTCACTGTAACCACAGGCTTCATTCGATGCTTGGTACGCCCCGTAAAATAACGGCCATTCTTCTGGCTTGCCAGAGAAAGTGGGGAGTTTCTTGCATATACCACTCCTTGCAGCCAACTGTATTTTTGTCGGCCCGATTTGTGGTCGCCCCAGCCCGTGTTGGCTCGAACTGACGGAGCCACATTTAGCCTTTCCACTGAACATATTCTTTCTTCTTTTTCCGATCGACGGAACATCAGATTCTTCGCTAGTTGTACCGTTTTCATCAGAATCGCCGTCGGCATCAGAATCACCGTCAACCGAATCATCTTCTTCAGAGTTATTTAGGAATGTCTCCCTTATCTGTTTCAAGTTATGCTCCGTAAACTTTCCGATCTCGGGATTACGCACTGGGGTCCGATCTGCAGTCGATACACCTTCTCTTGGATCGACGTCCTCCACTTTGCTTTTCGTCGCAGAGCATTTCAGCTTATTTATCTTTTCGTCGAGATCCTTCATGTCTTCCTCGAACGACTGCTGTCTGGCCTTCAAGCGTTCCAGCTGTAACTTCCGCTCTCGCAGAATCTCCTCCTGCAGCAGCTTCTCCTGTTCTTCTTCCTCTTCACGCATTTGCTTCTCCAACATCATACGTTTTCTTGCGATCGTTCTCTTGATCTCCATTTCCTTCTTTTTCAACTCCATTTCCGTTTCCAGCTCCTGCTCCATCCGCCTTTTGGTTTCCTCCATTGCTTTGAGCTTTTGCTCCAGAGTAAGCGCAGCGTCGGATTTGACACTGGAACGATCTGATTCGTCACCGTTTTTCTTGGTAACGTTCCTCTTCTTTTTCTTGGCTTGCTGACAATTTTCATCAGCACAGAACCACTTCTTCTTCTTCTCCGCCTCTTCAACTGATATTCCTACGCAGCGGAGGTGGAACCACAGCTGACATCCATCGCATCCAATCATCTGCTCATTTTCCGTGGATGGTTCATCGCAGGCTGCACACGGCGTTTCAGTAAGGTCAAGAATTTTCGCATTTGGATCCGTCATGGTGCGATAAAGGCTGATCCGACTTAGGTCCAAACGTTTTTTAGTACTTTTATTATTTCTCGCAAGTAAATTTCATTTTTAAAACTACTTACAACGTTTGGTTCTACTCTCCCCTTTCACACAATAACCGTAGCGAATCTCTTTCTAGCTATCTTCCTCTGCTGTTTTACTTCTTCTATGTACTCGTTCCTGTGTTAATTAGTATTATTTCATAATTTACATAATTTTTGCCATTCAACTTTACTTACGGCTAATAACCAAATTATTATTTTCTTCTATTTCAGGTCTGTTTCCCGAGCAATTGTAGCAGTGATAACCTTAAATACAACTTTAACAATTTAGTACATTCAAACAACTTAGTCTTCTTTACTTACTTCCGAAAATATTAAATTTACCGTTTAAGTTTGATTATATTTCCGAAACTTTTACCAAATTCACTTCTTCACTTAACTTTATACTTTTTCCAGTTCACTAAATAGCAACAATAAACTCACTTTCTATGGCCGTTTGTTTACCTTTTCATCTACTTTTCTATCCAGTCTTACTCTTACTTACACTACTCTACACTATTCAGTCTTTCTCTTACATACACTACTATCTAATTCATCTTTCTTTGTACTTTTCCCAAGCAAAGCAACAAACGATACAAGTCGGCAAAACAAACAGGTACGCCACTAGTATCATCGTCGTACGCGGTAGTGTTGGTAAGCACACTGGGCCAATTTCGGTGTTAACACTTAACATATTTCAACTTGGATTCGTCCATACTTCCTGAGCCAAAAGTTATATCCATGCCTATCCAAGATCCAACTATATTAGCCCAAAACTATATCCACGGCTATCCTAGAATGCTTAAATTGACACTGGACTAACTAGCTTGAATTTATTATCAGTTTTCCGAAGCAAATGAAGCTTGCATCATTTTCAGCTGAAAAATGCAGGTTTATTTCATGGTATACTAATGATTTAGCGATTTAGTGTGCACCATAAAATTATGAAATTTAATATCATTGATGATGCAGCAAAATGTTTTAAAGAGCCACAAGTTCTTTTTCGTCCTTTTCATAGATTCACTATGATCTAATCTATTACCTCTCTATTCTGCACCTTCCTCTTCACCATCTAGTATCGCTATACGTTTAGTCTCAGGGAAGTTGTGGGTTGTTTTTTAGCTTTTGACGTTTATTTATATTCAAAACACCGCACCACGTTTTCAAAGCACAACGCAGAGCCATTTTTCTGGCACGGAATCCTCGTGTTAATCGGTAAAATCTATTATTTTCGTGTAATTTCAACCCTAAAACAATTATTATTTTCAGTTTCAAGTGCGAAAGTGACAGATCACCACCAAAAACATGCCGAAAGTGAGCTCCCGCTCGGGGCCACCCCGGAAACTGTCGACCAACAAGTCGACGCACTCGATGAACCCGGAACGCTCGGCCGAGGGTCTGAAAGGGGTGGCAAAGCCCCGAAGTAAAGCAACAATCAAGCGGCTGCAGATGTACCGAAATTTCAAGGCCAAGCGCGACAGAAGGGGAAAGATTTTGACACCGGCACCGTTCCAAGGATGGGTATCCAGCGGCACCATGGCACGGGTTGAACCTTCTGTGAAGTGGTTTGCCAACTCGAGGGTGATTTCGCAAAGTTCTCTGCAAAAGTTTCAGGAGGAAATGGGAAAAGCCGTGAAGGATCCTTACAAGGTGGTGATGAAGGCCACCAACTTGCCAATTACTTTACTCAATGAGACAGCTCGATATCAGCGGGTCCATTTGTTGGATACTGAAAGCTTTGATTCAACTTTTGGACCGAAGACGCAGAGGAAGAGACCCTCATTGAAGGTGAGAGATTTGGAGGATTTGTCGAAGACTGCAGAAGATCTGGCGGAACGGTACGATGAGGAGAAAGATCGGGATCTCGCACGGGACGACGGTGGAGTGAGAGATCAGGTCAGAGAGTGGATTTTCGCTGCAGGACAAAGTAAACGAATCTGGAACGAACTGCATAAGGTAATCGATTCGGCTGATGTGCTGCTGCAGGTGCTTGATGCGAGGGATCCAATGGGAACGAGATCGAAGTATATTGAAGGATTTCTGAAAAAGGAGAAACCCCACAAACATTTGTTTTTCATCCTGAACAAGGTGGATTTGGTTCCGATTTGGGTGACGCAGCGGTGGGTGGCTTTGCTGAGCAAGGAGTATCCAACGATAGCGTTCCATGCTTCCTTGACGCATCCGTTCGGAAAGGGAGCTCTGATCAATTTGCTGCGTCAGATTGGAAAGTTGCACATGGACAAAAAGCAGATTAGCGTTGGATTCATTGGATATCCAAATGTTGGAAAGTCTTCGGTTATCAACGCCCTGAGGAGCAAAAAGGTGTGCAAGGTGGCGCCGATCGCTGGAGAGACGAAGGTTTGGCAGTACATTACTCTGATGAAGAGAATTTTCCTGATCGATTGTCCTGGAGTGGTCTATCCGACTGCAGAAACCGACACAGAAAAGGTCCTGAAGGGAGTCGTGCGAGTTGAGCTGGTTAATAATCCGGAGGATTACATCGAGGTCGTGCTCAAGAGGATCCGGAAGGAGTATGTTTTGAAAACGTACGGAGTGTCCGAATGGACTTCTCATATTGATTTCCTAGAGCAGATTGCCAAGAAATCGGGTAAGCTGTTGAAGAAGGGCGAACCGGATGTGCCGACAATGGCTAAGATGGTTCTGAACGATTGGCAGCGAGGACGTTTGCCATTCTACGTTCCTCCGGAAGGATTCGAGATTCCAAACTCGATTCTGGATCAGACTGTAGAAGGGGAAGGAGAGAAGGCCACTACTGAAGACGACCAAAAGAGTTCGTTCAGTGGAGTGACGGCTACTCCGACTATTCCGGAGTCGGTCAGAAAGGGTAAGGAGCTGTTCCAAATTCAGGACTTCCGCAAGATCAAGGTCAATCTGGACTTTGCGAGTGAAGACGTTCGCGAGATTGATAAGATTGATTTGGAACTACTGGAGAAGCTGAAGGAGGAGAAGAAACAAGAGGTCAAGAAGAAGAGGTTGGCTAAGGGTCAGGATCCGGATAAAGAGGACGATGAGGATTCGTCTGGAATTTCCGATTTCTATTCGGAAGATGAGTACGATGAGGATGCCGGAAAGGTGGTTCACAAGAGTGCCAAGAGTAAATCCACCTCTGCTGCTGCTGAGAAGGGTAAAACGAATTCTGCTAGTGGAAGCTTTGACGTCGAAGAGAAAGCCAAGGACACCAAGGTTCTTCCCAAGATGACTGCCAAGCAGAGAAGAGCCATTGAAAGGTCGACGAAGAGGAAGAAGATAGGAAGCAACTTCTACGAGACGCATAATGTCAAAAATAGGAATCGGAACAAAAAGCCGCAGGCACCTCAATAACTGTTTTTCCAAGCGTTTACCTAGTTTAAGTTATTGTAAAATAAAACTCCTTCAGTTTTGAAATGATTGTTATTTATATTTGGCTCAGTTCCTTAAGTCCTAGCTTTTCAACGCCTCCGCTTTCTGTACAGCACTCGACTCACCTCACCCAAATTCAAATCCGTCACTGCCGGTACCATCTGTTTCGCTCGCAGCTTCGTCAAATGCCCCGGATCCTTCCGAAGTAAACATCTCTCCTCCTCGGGGCAGTCGCAAAAGTTGGAAATCCTAACGCTGCTCCTCAAATCGCTAGCCGTCGTGACCCGGATCGAGTGCTTCGAACAGAATGGCTTCGCTGCCCAACTGTCCCGGTAGACGCCGTCGATTTTCTGATTGCATCGTTGTCGATCGGGGAACTGATACTGACAGCGGACGATCGAATACCGGTCTGTGATGGTCGACACCGAGTCAACATCCGGCATCATGGCCAGCGAAAGCGACGGATATATCAGAAATGCAAAGAACGTTACTCCCACTAGCACCAGGATCGGTATGAACAGGGCAAAGTACTTGTCTGGCAGATAGGTCAATCCCAAGCCATCCAGGAGTGAGGTCGGAATGAATGCCCAGAGAACGTAGAGGATGAAAAGTGTTTTGAACAGAAGAAACAAACAGAATCCATAAATGGCACGAGATGGAGTTGGAGCTGGTGTATGTTCGGGCATCGTTTTATTCAGTAATGTTCGTACTTGTCCGAAACCGCCGGTCCAAACTGGTCCAACGTTTCACAGCACAGGATCAACGATTCGAAAAAGGACGTTACTCCAACACGAACGTTTTTCGCTTGCTGACCGTTGAACTCAACCTGTAGTTGGTTGTCGACCAGTTTGAACGACTTTTCGATGAAACTTCGCTTCGGTTCGGTGTCGATCCGGAGTACGTCGAAGGCAATTTCCGCTTCTCGTCTTGATGGGAATGGAATGTTCAGGGTGCTGCGAAGAATTTGGCCGGGATTATAATAGCTACTACTTAGTGAATCATTTAGAATGTTACTTACACAACAATTTCGCTGTTATCGGTCATGATCAAGCGGTGACAAATCAAATGAATTTGAACTATCCGATCATACTTTGAGCAGACGCTCAATTTTGGTCAACTTTACTGGTTTGACGTTTAGACGTGCGATGTTTAGAATCGATACACGCAAAATTCGTTTTGATAAGAGTATGAAAAAGGCAAACGAGGGAGTGATCACTTAATCCCTGCGACTGGTTGCAGAGTACCGGTATGATGAACCAAGAGAAGACGTTTGATTTTACTTATTTTTTTAAGTAAAGTGGATTTGCAAATGTTATCGTTAGTTTTTATCTTCCTAATGCCTGGGACAGACATACAACGTGCAGTGTTGTACGAACTGTCAAATACTTTAATCCAGTACCGAAAAACACGTACTAGACTAAAGGAGTATACAACGCTGTACGTTGTATGTCTGTTCCAGGCATAAATTCGGTTCGAAATGGTATCATGGGGCTACACTCAGCCAAATAATCTTAAGAATTTCATAAGGTTGAACTTATGAACGATGTTTTGGAATTTCTGACTTATGAATAGATTTTATTTCACACGAAGTTGTTCTTGTACGCCTTGAAATATACTAGTGGGCAAGTCACTGGACCCATAACCTCAACGTTCAAGGTTCGAATCCAGGTAGCTCCATGTTTATATTTATTCCACATCATTATATTTCATAAGATACATTTATGAAATTCGTACTGAATTCTTATAGCAAATAATCATAATGCAATCTTATGAATATCGAAAGTTTATTTCGCTGAGTGTAGCACAGGGGCTAGCAAGCAATATCGGTAAATAGAACCATGAAAAATAAGTAAATTATTAACGTTTTTCTCTTCTTTCCATTAATACCGAGTTTTGGCCGACACTCAGTGAAATAAACTTTCGATATTCATAACATTGCATTTTGATTGATATTAACCAGTTTATTTATTTGTACGGCTCAATTGCGTGAAGTTTTCGGAGCCATAAGCAATGTTCGTGGGTTACACACAAAAAGAAACTATTTTTTCAACAAGCTATGATTCTTCGTCTATCGTGCACAGCAAAAAAATATGTAATATACCTCAACGTAATTGATTCTAACGTATTAAAAACTGCTGTAATCAAGGAAATACGATGCACAATAACATCCACTTAGTGGAATATTCCATCGGTTTTCAAATTACATCATAAAAAAATTATTAGTTGCATGAACGTAATAATCACATATTAAAAACATAAATATTACACAAAAACCAATGCACATAAAGAACTCCGCAATAAATGTTAAATATTACACGACTCTGATGCTTTATCGCATTTTGTTTTTATGTAAAATTAAATCTCGCACCACTGCCAAACTTGTTCTTTTTTTTAGCGTATTCGTTGTTGATTCAGTTCCAAACTGGATCGGGTATCAAAATTGGGTCGACTTTTTGTGTGTTAAACATCAGTGTATGCGGTTTCCTATCGGGTTGAGGTTTGTATTGATGTATTGATTCTGCCGGAAATAATTTCCGGAAACGACAGCAACATCGCCGACGACAAATGGCCGGTGACGACGACACCAGTGAAACCGATGAGAAGGTCGATGTCATATACGAAGTGATCGACTTGGAAGCGAATTTGGCCAACCCTGCCGGCGCCGATGCCGCTGTACAAGCTGCCCCGGTCTTGCTTTTGCTCATAAACGAAAGGCATCTAATAAATCCACCGACGATCAGTACGAACCAAAACGCAACGTTCAAGAAAAGCGACATAAACAACGACTTCTTCAATCTGTGTCGCAACCGGAACTTCCTGGTATAACTCGCGACAATGGCCAATCAGAACCACCCATAAAGTGGTCCTCCCTAGAAAAGCCTATATCGGGCTCGGCTCCGTCTTATCTGCAAGACCATCGTGAGTTCAAGAAACCTCAAGAAATACAGGAACATTCATCCAAAAAAGCAAGTCGCAAATCAAATCCAAAGAAGGTAGCATTCCATCCGCAACTCGAAAGATTGGAACCCGAATGCGATAACATTTCGTTTTCTTCAGAAAAATCGTACCGCCAAACAAAGCCAATACCAAAGCAGCAACCAGCTGAACAAACGAAAACTCATTCACCATCTTTACTACCACAGCAAATGGAACAACAACTGCTAGCAGATCTTTTGGACATTGGATTCGCGTCAGTCCAAGGATGAAGGCAATTCTTTCTTCGATACGGGCAGTATTTCGTCATTCGATATGGATGATCGTGAAGCAATCTAAAGAGTCACCCACAATAGATACGTTGCGGATGCGTTGACGTAAATTTGACAGAAATCCTATGGGAAAACTGTCAAATTCACGCAAACGCATCCGCAACGTATCAATTGTGGGTGACTCTTAAGAGATGAGCACGGAGAAGGTAGCGGAAGCGATGGAAATATGTCAGATTTTGACTTTCTTGTTAGTCCGCCAAAATCCGCTGCACAGTCTGGATCACAAAGTGGCGGCGAAAAATGTCAGGACTGTTTCGCATTTACAGACGACGATAGTGGAACGGGATTCGATTTCTTTTAGAATGCTTACTTTACTAGAACGATCTCGCTTAATTATGCTGGAAATAGTTGGTCTTGAGATTTTCTTGAACTAGTTTTAAGGGTAAGAAACGCAACGCAACGATCGCTTGCCGGAGGTTGGATAGGTAAGGGTTAGATGCTCGGTAACAGTTTATTTTGTTTTGCAACGAGCCAGAAAGAGTTAATTCGGTGTTTGTCAATAAAATATCTATATTAGTTTTAAGAATAAAACCATCCTTGTGTTTTAATTTCCACTGTAAACGATTTTTTTTATTATTATTTAATAACATCCGAAAATTACACTTACACTATTAGTTTTACATTGCTCTCTTTGCGTCGTGATATGTTGTACGTCGCAACTCGATGAGTTACGTTGCCTCGTTTACATCAACCAAATCACATCGATAAGCAGTGCATCATTTATTATCTACATTGAGACAACCTTACATTACAAAACCGATGGAATGACCTATGTGCATCTGATTCTGTGTAATATTCAACAACTTTTTTTGCTTTGTGGGGGCAATATAATGTTTGCATCTTTTTGTTCCTTTGCGATTCTAGCTGACTCTTTATGTTTGCTGATCCCCGTTGACATAAATGCGGCGAACTGTAGCATCGCTCGATCACGAGTATTCATCTCCTTAGGTTCATCGTTAAGAATTTCGGTATCCACTGGCATCATAGCAGCTTCCTCAGTTTCTGCTTCCAGCACCTCTAGCGTTTCTGATTCCTTCTCACCTTTAACATCTGATTCTACGGTGGATGTACCTACGGCTACTGCAGAACCATAAGTTGCCTTCAGTCTATCGGTCTGTTCTCTTTCTTGTTGACGGACTTTCGGCTGACTCCGAGCATTCCGCTTGGGACAGGAAGCCATCAGGTGTTCCTCTTCCTTGCAGATGAAGCATTTATCCTTGTTGCCTTGGCAATGTATATTTTTCTTCCAGCTGGCAAAATGCAGCAATGACGGGATTTCCTGCTTCACATCCATGTACGCGCCACGCACACGATGCGTTTTACGCGTCAATACTTTGATAATACCGTAACAATCTCCTGGTCGGGAACCGCCGATGAGAGATCATATATTCGCACAAAGTAGATATATGTTCGTCCGAGTTGGCAGTCAGCGCGTGCAACATAGAGAGCTCAGATTTGAACTTGACGAGAAGAACTTTTTATCTGCTATTCTATACGCAACTTCAATTTCATCAAGCTCCGTATCCAAGCCTTTCACGAAATTTGCAACTTCGCCTAAGGCTGGTTTATCCACTCCATTGCCGAAGGTAAACCGCACAGTATTTTTCAACGCGCACGACCGGGTTGATGAAAAAAAAACAATGCAAAATGATTACAATGCCGTAGAGAAGAAAGCTATCGCGAACCAAACTATCAACCGTCGCAATCGAAAGCAAAAAGAGAACTGATTTTGATTGTTTGCCATAAGCAAACCGTATGATTTTCATTAATGTACCTTAGCGAACGTCCATTTATTATGTCACGCAAAAAGTGATTTTTTATAAGCCCCCCATTGTCTCGTTTTTTGTATGGACCTTAATTTTTTTTTGTATGTATGGTCACGTTTTCCCAAACCTCCCCCTCCCCCCTCACTGCGTGACATAATTAATGGACCCTCCTTTTTTTATTCCTTTATTATCGAGATTTTCAGCCCTGGGACGGTTCATCTCCCGTCGTAGTCATTTAAATACCTTTTGGGTATTTTCACAACTTGTCCGGAGGTGAAATTCGAACTCGTGACTATGAGTATGGATGTAAACCACTACGCCGGGGTCGCCCCCCAGCATGGACCTTGCCTTATGAAATATAATGATGTTGAAAATATAAATATATGGAGCAATCTAAAATCAAACCTTGGACGTTGAGGTTACAGACCTTGACTGTGATGACCAGCGTAATCTCCAGCCTTCTTTTTTTTAAGAGCATTCCAAAAAGACTTCTGATCGCTCCAAACGTAGTTTTCTGAATGAAGATTCAATCCTGCTCCAACAATTCCAAAACCATCGTTCGTGTTCTCTCTCTTTCTCTCTCTCTCCCTCTCTCATGTACGGGAGACTCTAAACAAGACTTTTATTTCACAACCTCTCCTCCACTCATCATCAGCAATTGATATTCGAACACGCACACAGTTTGGCCATCGTTTTACTCTTTCGAACATTCCTTATTACCAATACAACAGAACCGTGAAACCCGTCGGAGACCAATCTGTTCTAATGCGCAAACTTTACTACTCAGTTCAATAATGGCTTCATACAACGCTTAATAGCTAGTTTTCATACACAGAGAAACATTTAATAGTCAATTTTATCATTAATGAGGGTTAAGATATCTATAACAGTATAGCCTTTTGAACCGACTAGGGCCATGGACTTAATGACTATTCAAAATAATTGATTCCGGGGGCGACCCCGGCGTATTGGTTAACATCCATACTTCTCACGCCTAAGTCACGAGTTCGAATCTCACCCCTGTAGAAGTTACGAAAATGCCCAAAAGTGGTGTTTGACTGACTACGACGGGAGATGAACCAGCCCGAGGCTGAAAATCTCGATAATCTTTTGGGCAACTTCTCCGGGGGTGAGATTCGAACTCGTGACTTAGGCGTGAGAGGTATGGATGTTAACCAGTACGCCAGGGTCGCCCTCCATAGTCAATAATACCAACAATTAATATGCAACTTGCGATTTGAAATTGGTTCACTATTGTAGAACCCCTTGGTCCGAAGTACACCTTGAAGCCAGCACATTGCTATACATATTTGCGCCTTTGTTTTGATTCGCTGTGTTATTTTGACAGAATATTTGAGAGTGTGTTCGTGGAAGTTCATTATTAGGGGTGCATTATTGAGCTTGGGACTGAGCTTGGGACCGATGTGCTAGTACCATAGACTAACTCTAAGACCAGTAGGTACCATACAAAAACGATTTTTTTTTGGCTCAGTCAGTACTAGAACATCGTCCCAAGCTCGGTCCCAAGCTCAATAATGCACCCCTTATAATGAACTCACATGAACACACTCTCAAATACTCTGTCAAAATAACACAGCAAATCAAAACAAAGGCGCAAATATGTATAACAAGGTGCTGGCTTCAAGGTGTAATTCGGACCAATGGGTTCTACAACAGTGAACCAATTTCAAATCGCTAGTTACATATTGATTGTTGCTAGTACTGACTGAGTCAAGAAAAAAATCGTATTTTTTTGGGACCTACCGTTTTACTTTTGTACGATGCGTTGGATTTTCATAAGGCTGACTTATGAAAGCATTTTGTTTCACACGACGTTTTTCTTGTACGCTTTCAAGCTCTCCTGATTACAAGTCTTGATATATCTGGATCAACAATAGAAAAGGGCCTATCAACATTTGTAGAAAAACGGTTCAGAATTGTTTGTTTACAAATGTTGATAGGCCCTTTTCTATTGTTGATCCAGATATACTAGTGGGCAAGTCACAGAATCCATAACCTCAACGTTCGAGGTTCGAATCCAGGTGGCCCTATATTTTTATTTTTCATAAAGCATATATATGAAATTCATACTAATTAATCATAATGCAATGTTATGAATATTGAAAGTTTTTTTTCGCTGTGTGAACATATTTTTCACCCATTTTTTGAACATTTCTTTTATTGTATGAGGTTTCCTTTAATGGGTATTTTTTACACATTGTGTGATTGAGAAATTCCCCCATTTTATGACAGATACGAGAGCTATTTGAAAATGGGTGTTTTTTTACCCATTAATGAGTTCTCGCAAACAACCGTGTAGTTAACCAATTTCAAATGGTTAGTTGCATATAGATTGTTGTTATAGAGGAAACCAACTTGAAAAAAGAGGAAGACACCGAGTGGCAATGAATATGACAGCTCCCATGTTAAAGTATAGGACGAAGCTTTGAAAATGCTTCTTGAAAATTCAAATAAAATTCTAATTAAAAGCGGTTTGTTGTATGATGTAAGAAAAATCCAAAACTACTTAGTAAAGGCATTTTCAGCAAAATAAAAATAAAATTAATATAACGACGCTATTGTGCAGTTTTGGATTTGTCTTACATCATACAACAAATCGCTTATAATTAGAATTTCATTTGAATTTTCTAAAAGCATTTTAAAAGTTTCGTCCTATACTTTAACATGGGAGCTTTCAGATTTATCAACACTTGGTGTCTTCTTCTTTTTTCAAGTTGGATTCCTCTATTATTCGATTTGGGATTTGAGAAATATCTACTGTAGTACTAGATCAATCAGGTTTCATAAAATGTTTTTTCCGAGTGTTCCTTGTTCATTATGAAAACATGCCCAGTCTCAGGGACGTCCAATGTACCAACTGTCAAAGCTGTTTGCTTTTGCTCTTTCTTTATTTTGTTTACCTTTTAATCACGTCTCGAGCAGTCGTAACTCCGGTCCGGTGTGGGTACGCTTTACTGCGTTCTTCGGCTCCTTCCCCGGTTTCTCCAGCCAGTGAAGTGGATTTCCCTGTTCAATCGAACCGCAGAGAAGGAAGGAGAAAAATATACGGTAAACTTACTACCTCCATCTAGCCGTCCGAGTGTGCTCGCACGTTCGTTCGGCAATCATCATTCACAGTTCGATCTTCGCCGCGATCGGTCGCTCACGTATCAGTTATTTTTTTTATTCCACCGTCGTTGTCATCACGCACCGTGTCCGATTAGGGGAAAACTTTCACCTCAGAAAAGAAAATACCAGTTCCATCTGCACAAGTCCGCGTTGTGTCGTGTGTTGTGGTCAGCTGAGACAAAATATTTGGTTCCGATAGGCAGCTAGTCGTGGGAACTTGCTTCCGTTCTTTGGTGATAAGAAGTCGTAGGTTAACCGTCATCAGCGATTCGACCTTTGATCGCGAGTGAGTCTTTAATCGAACTGACCTCGATTGTCTGGTTGTTTGCCGACCCGTCGTCGTCGTCGTCATCAGAAATCAGCCTGAGTTTTGTTTTCATCGGAAGTTTCGCCTCGCCAAGAAGAGAATGATAAGAGAAAGTTTGTGCCGATTCCGAAAGATGATTGAAACGTGAAGTCCGAGTGAATTGGTTGCAGTGGTAAAATAATAATTGGAAGCTAGTGCTGAAAGCAGGTTGAAAATTAAATAACGCAAAAGGCAAAACGAGAAGAAAGAGAAGCAAAAATACCTGTGAGGTGTGTGACCTACTTTTAACGGGTGTCCGGTTTTTGATTTTCGAGTGCGCTTTTGGAATTTTGTCCGGTTTATTTACGTTGTCCGTTTGCTGCATTTCGTACGGCACAGAGTACGGTTGGTTGAGAGTTTTTCAAACTAAGGCTGGTTGAAGATGGAATCTCTGAAGAATAGTGAACCGAATACGGCGGCCGAGGTGGCGGCGAGCAGTGCCGCATCTGCGGCATCCCATGTCAAGGACGAAGCCAAGAAGAATATGGATTTTATAATGAAGAATCTGTTGGCTGGAGGTAAGTTTCAATGTTGCGGGTGATTGATTTGTTGTTGTCGCTTTTCGAAGACACCGTAATTGACGTCATTGGGTGGAGGGGAAGACCGAAATAGCCGCTCATTAGGAGTTTTGGGAATGTTTGTTGACCTTTGGACTACTACAAGAGCGCTCGTTTCGCATCGTTTCGCACGGGCAAAACATCATATGCTGCATCGAGTCGTTTTGTGTCTGGTTTTTTTTTGGCGAATACAACATTGAAACAGACTGCAAAACACCTTGTAAAGTACATAATAGAGTGAAGGCGCATCGAACTCACAACTCGATGGTTCCGACAAGTTGTAAAACTCATCTACAATGGCTTTACTCGGCTCCAGCAAGACTGTTGTGCTGTGATGCAATTCGTAATTCAGCTATACCTCTGTCGTTATTATTGTTGCTGTCGGCGTTTATGGTTTTGAGCAAACATAATAAATGGCACCGACGATGGGATGGCTCAACCAGAGGAGTGTACTGACTGATGTTTGAATTGGCTGATCTTGGAGAGCTTTTACCTTCAAGCTAACAAACTGTGACAAATTGAAACGCCGATTACCTCACACCGCTAACCGGATTGCCATATTTGTTCTTTTTCGTTTTTGCAGGTGTCGCCGGGATGTGCTCTAAGACGACAGTGGCTCCACTGGATCGAATCAAGATTCTGTTGCAAGCTCACTCGATCCACTACAAACATCTGGGAGTGTTCAGCGGGTTGAAGCACATCGTGAAAAAGGAGTCCTTCATTGCCCTGTACAAAGGAAACGGAGCTCAAATGGTGCGGATATTTCCGTACGCGGCAACCCAGTTTACGGCATTCGAGGTCTATAAAAAGGTTAGTTGGAAATTATTTCTACACTGTTCTTGGAATTTTTGACCCTTTAAAAGGAACTGACCTCCGTCAATTTTTGCTTTAGATGTTGTCAGCTCCTGATTTACTATGCCGGATTTTAAACACTCTCAAATTGCTCTCACTTTTGATCCGTTGAGTATAATTAATTTAAATTTTTCGAAGACATAGTTTAATGTGTATTGTTTACAATCTATGATCTGATTTCATCAGACGCGACGAAAGAACAGTCCGTGCGCGAGTTCTTTGAGAATAAGGAAGCAAAGATCCAGAAGAAAAAGCCGCCAGGTCAACGAGAACGATCACAAACGCCTCAGTTCGAGATGTGGCTAAAAAGTTTCATTTGAGCAAGACTTTCGTGCAGATTACCACAACTCAAGTTACACTACGTACGCACAGAAGGTTCAAAAGTCCCCAAACCGTGACGAAAAACAGAATACGGTCACAAAAAGCCGTGACCGGAAGTTGTAAGACCAGAAGTTAACGAAACCACACTGCTGCGTAATGGATGACGAGACATATGTGAAGGCGGACTTCAACCTGATTCCAGGAAACCTGTATGTGACTGCGAACGATAAGTGTGATGTTTCCGAGAACCTCCGGACACAGACACCGTCGAAGTTTGCCAAGAAGTTCTTAATTTGGAAAGCAATTTGTACTTGTGGAAGTGGGTGACAGGTGTATTTGGAAGAGTGTCTTCGAAAACGGCTTCTCTCTCTCCTGGAGGCTCACGACGGTCCGACGATCTTTTGGCCGGATTAGGCATCATGCCACTACACGAAGGACGTGCTAGAGTTGGTATAAGGCGGATGATATCGATTTCGTGCCGAAAATTCTGAACCCCCAAACCCCCCAAATACTCCGGAACTGCGCCCAAAAGAAAAATATTGGGCCATTATGAAGGAGAATTCATATTCGAGTTTTGAGAATGAGTTTTGTGTGTGCGGATTTTAAACAGTACATCCTTTAGAATCAATCTATCGTTCACCACTCCAAGTAGTCTAGATCTTCTAATATTCAGTCAGGACTTGAGATCGTGGTGAAAGCGATTGAGGGAACATCCATTAATTATGTCACGCAAAAAGTGAGTTTTTAGACCTCCCCCCTTGTCACGTTTTTTATGGACCTTCAATTTTTTATTGTATGGATTGTCACGTTATGGCAAATATGTTCCTTCATTACGGTAAATGTAACATTAATTGATTACGTAATTTCCATCCTTCCTGCTAGCTATAATCTTCATTCCAACGACCTGTAAACTAATTTCGAAGGCCTTTTAGCACTAACAATGAAGAGTTTTCATTAGAAATTCCACTGAATAACGATATTATGGACTTCATTGGAATTTCACGAATTTCATCCGAATCTTCGTGAACAACAACAATAAAAAAAAGACCATAGAAATCATCCTTTGGGTTTCTTCCAGGTTGTTCTTGATTTTATAACAATGTCATATATGTCGGTTGTGATTTTAGTTTCGAATCTTCTTAAGAAATATTCATATCTGCCATAGCCCTTCATCAAGATTGTAATAGGGTCTTACTTGGAAAACCAGGAAAATTTGAACTAACACTTGAGTTGTTCACTTTTTGATAATGAAAATGAAAATACTGAAACCCTTTTCAAAACTATCACTAATAAACGCGAGCAAATTCCTTTAAATTTCACTAAATAATATACCTTCTGAGTTGTTTTTTGTTGATTTTTATATTGAGTCCTCGAACTTGTAAATTATAAATTAATTATAAAAATACTCCACTTGCTGATGTTTTGTCTGATGTTTTTGATGAACCCATTCCTCTAGTCATAAATTCAATTTCCTGCTCTTCTGTAGACTTCGTTACAATATATTTTTGATGATAGGTTCATTTATTTGAAAATTACTTCTAAATCTATTTACTTCCTCAGGATTTTAAATGAGTTAATCCACAACATCCGCGACTTTTTACCTTGCACTTAATCCTGATTTTTGCACAAGGGTACAGATGAAATTTTGTGTGTACTATTTCGAAATCGCCCTCTGATATACCTTTAGATCTATTCAGAACTTCCGTTGGATTTTACCGAATGCTTTTTACCCCTAGTATCTATGTGTTGACGAACCCACCGCTCAAGCGTTACTGGTCGAAAAGTGAGTCCCGGTTACGTCTTTTACGATTACGCAGCCAACACGGAGGAATGAAAGTATTCAGAAATGGGTGTTTTTTCATCCACCTTGGACATAAATGGACGAACCCACAAGATGAGTAAAAGGGTTTTACCCATAAGGGAACGTACATCAATTATGTCACACAGTAAGGAAGGGGGGGGGGCGTTACAATCCATACACAAAAATTAATGGTCCATACCAAAAAACGTGACAAAGGGGGGGGGGGGAGCGTTATAAAATGCTACTTTTTGCGTGACATAGTTAAAGGACGTTCCCTAAGTGGGAGCAAGGTCTGTACGTCAAAATGAATGTTTACCTTACGTCCATCTACTCAAAGCCAGAATTTTGTTGAATGGGTTAAAAGTACCCAGCAAATCAAGGTCGATTGAAATCTTAAGAAATTGAGAAAGAAATTAGCACATGGTAGATATTGATATTTTATTCAAGCAATAATACATTGACTAATAATTAAACATTAATCTAAAAAATGAGAAGAAAGATCAGTATTTTCCATTTAATTCCAACTACCTTTATTGTACTCTAATTGTTATGTTTTGTATTCTCCGTGCGTGGAATAACGATTATGATGTAGAAGGAGTTGTTCGCTCATCACTGGACAATAATGTGTGACAGTAACATAACAATTAGAGTATGTAAAACCCATAAATGGTGGTAACCATTAATCCTACTGGTGGGGACCAGTATCGCAACGCTTCACGGTATTTCTCTCCGAGGGCTCTACGTTAGAGATCGAGAAAAAACCTGAGTGATATCAGACGTTACGAATCAAAACAAACCCAAAAAAGGAGAGAGCTCCTCTCCCATGTGCGCATCGAAACAGAGTGCATACAAACGACCGCTAGAAACTATCACAAAGCTATTAGTAGTACATGAGTGCGTAACAACACGTAACTTTTGCCTGTTGAGGAAGCGGAATCGTCCGTGCCTCGATCTACCCCGCAGTGGGATGAACGAAAAGTGGTCATTGGCACCGGATTTTGGTTGATCCTGAAACTGGTTATTGTGCTCAGATTACGCTTGATAGAGTACCAGGAAATAAAACGAGTTTTCACAAGTTTGAAAAAAATATTTTACTTGAAGTTTTTTCGACTTCTTCCTTACCGTCAAACAGGAAAGAAGCAGACGGTTCTGAAAACGGACATCAGAACCGAATAGGAAGGAAGAGTTTCGATGCAAAGTCCCAAAAAGCAGTTTTTGTACCAAAGAGTATCGAGTGTACGATCCGGTCAATCGTGATATCCGGATCAGCTGAGACGAAGTTGTGGTTTTGGAGAACCGCAAAATTTGATCAAACTCAACGAGAATCCACAGCAGATATAGTTCAAGAAGTTGTATTCAATCGATGAGCCGAATGCAACTGTCATTGACGATGATGGTTACCGTCGCCGATCGAAAGTTTTCGGAAAGCTTCGGGAAGTATGGTAAAGTTCGTCAATCTGGCGGACGGAAAGTATGCGGCTATCCGTGGTTGCGGTTCCTGCGTCACCGAATAAGGTTGCCGTCATGAAGTAAGTCTCGGTATTGCGCTTTACACCCCCCCCCCCCATATCCATGAACCTACTACCAGTGAGAGCACTCATCCAGAAGCAAGAAACGGTCGTTTTCACGTCTGATGGAAGGCTCAACGAGCAACCAGAGACACGGTGATGGTGGCAGGTGGTAACCATAATAAGGGTTGCAAGCATGTCTGGCACCGGAGTGGAAAGCTCACCTGTAAGCTGGACTCTGAAAAACAAAGGACGTGATTGAGGTTGCAGCAACAAAGGTCAAGCTGAAGATCAGCGTGAATTCACCGACAATTAACTTGTGCAAAGGCGAGCGGATTGTGGCATCTTCGGCTTGGTCATCTTAACGACAAAACTGGCAAAGCTGGTTCAGTACAACATGGTGGAAGGTATCAACGCGAAACCGACGCTCATTGGATTCCTCGATACCTGTGTACAAGATAAGAAGTGCCGCGAACCTTTCGGTGGAACAAGACCGCGTGCAACCCGGGAAACGGATCCATTCGGACGTCTACGGTCAGATTAATCTGCCGGCGTGGGACGATATTTTGTCTCCTTTATCGACGATCACTCACACTTTTCGGTTATCTGATGAGAAAAAACTCCCAGGTTTTTCGATAAGTGCCGTGAGTTCGAAGTAATGGCTACAACGGCAAGTGAAAGTGAACATGATGGGCTATGTCCCAAATGGCTACATTCTCTGAATCTGCTTCCGATCCTCTTCAGTACTTGGGCACATCTCCTTGGTTAGCTTCTGGTTCGAATTCGCAGGGGTTGCCACAAAATTGCAATCTGCAATATTGAAAAGCTTCAGCAGACAGTCGACGTATCTCTCCTGATCTACCATTACACGGCTACCATATTTCGTCACTCGTATCCCAAGGATTTTGCTGGCCAAACCAAGGTCCTACATCCGGAATTTCGTCATCAACTGTTTCTTCAAACGATCCACTCATCGCTGGTTGTTGCACACCCTACTAGCTTGCTTGAGCCCATAGAGTGCTTGCTACAATCGGCAGACTTTCGTGGGTGCGGCTGGGTCGACGAATCCGTCCGGCTGTTCCATATAGATTTGCTCTTCTTCAAGGTCGCCCTGCAGGAACGCCGACACCGCGTCCAGCTGATGGATCTTGCGATTCACCTTGGCAGCCATCGACATCAGATACCGTATGGTGGCATACCGAACAACAGGGGCGTACGTTTCGGTGTAATCGACACCATGTACCTGGGAGAAGCCCTTTCTGACCAAGCGGGATTTGTACCGCTCCAATGTATCTGTTCAGATTGGGAACCACTTTCAGGAAAAGCATTAGCTAATAATATAATCGCGATACCTGCCTGGGACAGTGTGCTCCCTCGCACTGCGCCTTACCAACAATTATGGGTCCTCTGGTTGTGGAGGGAGCACGGAAGGTTGTAACTCCTCATCATCTATAGAGTCTACGTAGTTGTAGACTGTTTCATCCAGGACATTCTCTTCAGCAGCATCATCCTCGGGCTCATCATCTGCTTCGGTTGGTTCAGCCTGGTCAGTCACTTCGACTCGTTTATTCTGAATCACCAGCTCACGCCCTTCGGCGTCCTCGTTTGATGGTTCTTGCGTTGTCTTACTGCGCTTCAGTTGGCATTCGTCAAGAAAAATCACATCTCGGCTGGCGAAAATCTACTTCGTTATCTTGCTGTACGTACGTACGTCTGGCGTATAGAGTGCCTTCGAACCTTCGCTGTAGCCAACGAAGATGCACGCTTCAGACTTCCTGTCCCACTTCTTCACTTCTCTTTCGGCACATGCACCATGACCTTGGCTCCAAATATCCGTAGGTGCGACACACCCGGCCGCTTTCCGGAGAACATCTCCTCGGGGGTCACCAAAAGTCCCTTTGTCGGCGATCGGTTGACAACGTGGGATGCGACTGCAACTGCTTCTGCCCAAAAACGATTATCAAGGTTAGCATTGAACAGCATACAGTTCGCTCTTTCGGTCAACGTTCGATTCATCCGTTCGGCCAATCCATTTTGCTCTGGGTTGTAAGGAGCGGACGTCTTGTTCTGAATTCCCCCCCTCGAGTACTCCCGTCGTCGACTTCAAGAAATATACGACGGTTTTCCGACTTCCGTCTTCGATGATGGTGAGAAAATAGCGACTGCCTCCTATCGATGTTGTCTCCATAGGTCCGCAAGTCCAAGTGAATAAGCTCTAGTACGCGCTTGTCTCCGTGCTCTTTCGACTTAAACGGTCGACGGGAATGCTTTTCCTCAATGCACGGTCTGCACTTTGCTAGATTCTCCATGTCGAAGTCCAGGCCGGATAACATCGTCTCCCAACGTGTCCCATGCACCGATGCCACAACTCGTACTTGTCGTCCTCCACCAAATTCACCACGGGCTTCTTCGTTTTGATCAGCTTGTAGAGGCTGTAAACTTTACGGCTGATCACCACTACTTCGTCGTCCGGGTTGACAACTTTGCATTCCTCCTTGGAGAACATCACACGAAATTCCTTCTGGCATACCTTGCTCACCGAGACTAAATTAATCGCCAGATCAGGAACACACAGTATATTGCTCATCGTGAGGTCCCAGGTCGCATCGCCGCACTCAGTCTTCAGCTTCAACGATCCTTTCGCTACGAAAGCTTCCTCATGACCTTCGCCTTGACTATGTCCGCCGTCAAAGCCACTGCGAATGACTCCAAGCCCATGACCATCTGCACATCCAAGTATTGTCCACCTTGAAGCCGACCTTCATCAGCTGTTTGCAGGTCAGCATAATCTCATTCACGTACTCCTGAGGAGACTGGCAAATGACGTCGTCGTCCCTCTCGGGCCCAATCAATCGGATGCCTATCAGCCTCCGAAGAAGTCCAATCTTCCGAGTGGAGCCCCTGCCTTCGAACGTGTTCCGCAAGTTGTCCCATGCATCCTTTGCGGTTTTCGCATTCTGCACCAGGTCGTAGATGCTCTGGATGGATTCTGAGACATTATTACGGTCCTTCACGGCACACCAGGTTCGCTCCGTGATGAGTACCATCGTGATGGAAAACGCCCAGGAGTTGTAATTTTTCGATCCACGAAGAACTGCTCTCGCCTGCAATGACCCATGCCTCCAGGCAGTCTCGTTCCGAGAGCTTGCGTTCCAGCCACCCTACCATCGCCGCCGGCATGCGCTCCAGAACTTCTTCCATCTCCATCGTTCGGATTCGTCATCTTATTTCCAGGAACTTCTTGAGTCTTGACAATGAAAAAAAATGTCTTCCTTCAAACAGGGCCGTTGCTATGGCAGCTGTCTGGGCCCATAACCTGTTAGAAATTAGGACAGGACCTGCCAGTTCAGAGAGAGATGACCTCTTATAAATTTATGATTGCTATGATACGGGGGTCGCTCCAGTGTTGCCAGATATGTTTACACAGTAATCCTATTGAAAATAAAGCAATTAAGAACATTTCTTTTGTCGTTCGGGAAATGAACCTGCATCAAACAAAACGTTAATTGATAAGGTTTCATTGAATTTCATTGATGCTTACGCTGCAAATTCTGCTGTGGGGAAAAATCTTGAGCAAGAGAATGTCTTACTCACGTGCTTTCCCAATGCAGGCCTTCACCCACTTTCGGCGAACGATTGGATCTCTCGGGAAGCGATGAAAATGGAGACCCGGATATGACACGTGACTGCGACCACAATTTATCGCTTTGCACTTCATTTCGAACTGATTTAAAATAAACCACTGCAAAAGTGAACTTTTGTTTTAGTTGTCACAAACGAAAAAAGTGAAAAAGCAACTACTAGCAACACCGCCAAACCAACAACAAATTGCCTGCTTGTAATATAACTCGACGGAGGCGGTAGAGGTGGTTGTCAAAGCGACCAATAAAAAACAGTTTTTTTTGACAGGTTAATGGTCTTGTTTTTGCACTAACAGCTGTCAGGTCCTGTTCTAGGTTAGAAATACACGCTCAAAACTCCCTCTCTTTCATTCGTATTACTATCCCTTTTTTCACACGGAAAAGTTACTCAATTTTCGTAAAAAGTGGATCTAGTCAAAAATTGAGTAGATCCACTTTTTACGAAAATTGAGTAACTTTTCCGTGTGAAAAAAAGGGATAGTAATACGAAAGAAAGAGAGGGAATTTTGAGCGTGTGGGTCTTACTTGAATGACGTTTGGGCAACGCATGAACAACAGCATATTTGAAATAATTCATGGCTTACTACTATGTACAATAATAATTCAACGATTACTTAGTTTCCAACAGATTGTGTCAGTTTAATTTTTATTACTAAAATTAATTATCTCTCCTTGATTAAGGGAGGTCGTCAGGTCCTCGAAAAGGTTGGATTTGGTGAGATCATTATCTTTCTCCAAATTTGACTGTGGAATTCAAAGATTAGAAGTGTGAAAGTCGGAATATTCACACGATCAATGTTTGATTCAGATATCTGAGCCCCTCAAATGGAATGTCCATGACATTAGGATTCTCCGAAGACAAAAACTAGTAAAACAAGAACATCTAATCAGCCGATTTCAGGGATTTTTCACAGCCGACCATTTGTTTATGGTCGTGAGTGAATACCGAAATCTGGAAAAACCCGGCTAGTGGAAATCAATTAAAAACTAATTCGAAGCGTTATACGATGCGAGGTCTCTTCCGAAAGCCGAAGTGAATTTTGTTATTATTGAAGTGAGAAAAGTCACGGTCAATCTCCATTGTTTCTGAGTGTGTTACTGCGAAAAAGAACCCCTCATATTAGTCCTTTGTCATCGAATTATCGGAGGGGAAGATCCGATAATATTCATAAACTTAATACCGTCGTCATTGAAGAAACCATAATAAATGGCGCTCAATAAAAATAGTGCTTGGAGATGCTATGTTAATGGTTTTAAAACAATAGAAAACAAAAATAGTATATATGCTCCATACAATTCCAAAAAGAATTACGTATAATTTAAAAGAGCATAACGTTCAATTTAAATTTTCGAATTTTTCGATGCATAACCTCACTTGGATATGTCAACATAATCCATCCCAATTTAATTAAACAACCGCCTTACTAATTTCGAAAAACTTCTCTCTTTCCAGTATCTAAGCAAGCTCCTAGGAAACAATTGGACAATCAAACATTCGGACAAATTCATCGCCGGCGCCGGAGCCGGCGTCACGGCCGTTACACTGACCTACCCCCTGGACACGATCCGTGCCCGACTGGCGTTCCAAGTTACCGGAGAGCACCGGTACACCGGAATCGCGCACACGGCCATTTCCATTTTCAAGACTGTAAGTTCAGATTGCTTGGATTGTTTAGAGAATACATTGTCACACCACTGTGTCGTTGTTTATCATTGCAGGAAGGCGGCTTCCGGGCGCTGTACCGAGGTTTTGTACCCACCCTGATGGGTATGGTGCCGTACGCGGGTTTTTCCTTCTACTGCTTCGAAATGCTCAAATTCGTGTGCATGAAGTACGCTCCCGGACTGACGTGCGACAAGCTAGAGAGAAACACCGGTAAGGATGGCAGGGGGGTTGAGAGAGATCGGAGGCTGGTTTGTCTTCTTTTGTTGGAATTTCCTTCACACTGCTCGTTCGTCTTGACTCATGACACGGTGGTTTGTCGTCGTTCGCGTTCGCGTAGATGTGAGGAAATCGAGAAATATGTAAAGAGTGTGTGCCCTCGGGGCCATGGAGAGCTTTTTGGTCAGCCCCGCCATAACTGGTTGACATCGCACGCGCTCGCTGGACATTGTCATTGGGTTTGGCGCGCGAGAAAGCTTACCAGCGGTTGACAAACATCTACGAAAGAGGCAGCGGCGTGAGAAATCATGCTGCTTTTGAAACGATCTTCAGCGTGTTGCCAACGACTCCAACGATAGTAAATCAACATTCATTGTTGACTCACTTGTAATACCCGACCGTGAGAGGACTTTTAGCACATTCCTAAATTGAAGACTGACTGACCCCTCTTATGTATGAGGGTCATTGAGTCGCGATTTTGTTTTTCAGTTTCGCTCTGGTTGAAATCCAATTAGTTGATTCGCACTTTTCTGTTTGTTTTGTCATTTCGTAACAACAGGTGGCCTTGTGCTCTCGGTGCCAGCGAAATTGCTGTGTGGCGGATTTGCTGGTGCAGTGGCGCAATCTTTTTCCTACCCCCTGGACGTGACCCGACGGCGGATGCAGCTGGCCATGATGAACCCGGAGACGGCCAAATTTGGGTAAGATCATCTTTAACAGAATTTCACACAGCTAGGTATTTATTTGACGATGGTATTAGCCGAGAGGTGGTCGAAGCCAGGCCTAGCTAAAAATAGCACCAAAAGCCTCCATTATAGATGGAGAAAACCAGACCGCCGTGAGTGTTATCACCTCCTCGGTATCATAATAGTATGGGCAAATTTGAATATTTATGGATTTGGACCGCGTGCGTCACACTGAGAGTGGTCTCGTCTAGTTGTGTCGGAAAAGAAGACCAAAGCGGAGGTAGATGGGTTCGAGTTTTAGAATATTTTGGGCATGGAATATGATTTTAGTTGCCTGACAATTATGCATGCAAACATTGTACCTAGACGATGTGGTGGAGTGCTGATTTTAAACAGCTATTGAACCTTTCCTTCGAATGATTGTCGTCGCTGCGCTAACAACCACGAGTTGTTCTCGTTTATCATAAATAGGAAGGAGCTATGTGGTGTTGTGCGTGGGTATAATGGAGAAACCGAGGAGCTGTTGAATATTTATGAGTTGTTTGATGATTGCCAAGGTTACACACGAAGACGTTTGCGAAATAAGATATTCTTCGCTGCTTAATAGGCGTATTTTTTTTTTAAATCTGTCGTCTCTTTTGAAACGGTAAGTCAAGCTCTCAAACTGTTTTGATTGCCCTAGTTAGGTTGTATTCCAGCCACCTTGCACTAGAATTATTGCTAATTGAAAGCTGATTAGTACGACTATTCCTTTGCGGAATTTTTCAATATTAAAATTCTATAATCTTCTTCTGTTTCGAATCTTATGGTTTCTACAATCGACCGTTGAAACAAAAATAAGGGGTTGAAGTATATGCACATGTAATTTTCTTGATTTTGCAATGATGCAATCGGTGGCGGAAAATCGTCTGTTCACATTCGCACTGTGTTCATATTTCTCCACATGCTCTTTTCCCAAATGAACACCATTCAATTTCATTAAATTTTCATGGTCACCAATAGGCCTTGACTCATCCTTTGTTTCTTCATTCATTTGTATCATCTATCTAAACGAACACCTGAAACCACCAAAAAACGTGATTTTTCGAACACGCTAATGTCGAGCCGTTGTTCCTAGGCGAAGCAATTTCGGATTCACATTCCAATCGTTTTGCCACTTCATCAGGTGCTGCGAAGCTCACAACCGGATTCCATCCGCCGAAGCAACCGAGCACCTGTGGGCCGCTTCTCTTGTCTCTTCGTCGTCATTTGCCATTGTGGGTAGGTTGATTAAATTGTTCGACCATCCCCACCACGGTCAACGAAGAAAACTCGTTTCGAGGCCGTTCGAGTGAAAATATTACGACAACCGAACGAAACCGGAATCAGCAGCGACAGACTGCTCGAGTTGCGTCCTAGACTGCGCAGAGACTGAGCGTCGTCACGTAGTAAGTGTATTGATAATCGCATTGCATTTTGCGTAACTACAATGGCACCCGGGCCTGAGCGCCGTCGTGCAGAAACAACGCACAATGCTTCCTTTACATGTCGGGCCTACCAGTTGGACAAGTTGTCTGTTCGTCCGGTCGGTGGCAGTCGCGGCGGTGTGCAAAACTGCATTTTAATTGATATGAATCGAGCAACTCCGCTGTGAGTAGCTACATGGTTGCAGTGGCTTATGTTCCATCAATAAACATACCGTTCCTCGCACTGGGCATTCGTTTCTTTTACCTCTGCGAAGCAATATAAAAGGAAAGGATTATGGCTTAGGTAAAGTAAAGTGGACTACAAAGGTGATATTTAAATCGTTGCATTGCGGGTTCTTTCAGCGCATGTGGTTAGCGAATCCTTCAAAACACTTCATTAGCATCTCGTAGTGGGGTATAATCTATCAGACTGACCCTGATCATTTCTGCAGAAATGGTCTTGACTTTTCTTTGTACGATCTACAGTAGTCTCACTCAGTAGATGCTGTACCGGTTTTGAGGCTGATATAGTGATACACCTCTTGCAATTCTTTATACTTTTGGTCTAGTGATGATGATGGTCCCCCCACTTACCCCTAGAAAAGTATTTAAAAAGAATTTAACCAGTTATGCAAAAATAAAAACGAACTAATTTCATCTACAGATGTAAACTTCTTCAAAAACTGTTCAATCAGCGATATAATTGTGAAAAGCTATTGATGTCAACCACAAATGTTTGCAAGTATTCCCAGCGATCGAGAAATCCTATTAGAATTCAAATCACAGAATCCCATTTACAGTACTAGAAAGAAAAACGTACACACTCATATGTCACATTTTTTTTTCGAAAGATTATATTTTAATCTTTATAGTTACAACACTAATTCCTTTGGACGAAAAGGAGGCAATAGTGCGAAGACCAATAAAACGTATATCAAAATTTTTTAGAAGGCTTATTGTTTCGGAGTAGTTCGATATTCTTTTATTCTCTTACTCTCGCTTGGCAAGAAAAAAGTACACAGAGAAGAAGTATAACTAGGTAATCAAATTTCATCAAAACTGACTCGAACTCATACTTTGTATGACCTCCTTTGGCACTGATGACTGTTTCCAGACGACGTGGCATACTTTCGACGAGATTTCGCAAATAACGCTCGTCAATTGACTCCCAGTTCTCCTGTAGAGCTTCAAAGAGCAGGTTTTTGTTGGTAACATTGGTTTTGTCCATTTTTGAATCCAATATCGACCACAAATTCTCAATCGGATTCAATTCCGGTGACTGGGGCCGCCATTCCAACACTATGATACGTGATCCACGGATAAACGTTTGAGTTTTACAAGCCGTATGTTTTGGGTCGTTGTCTTGTTGAAAGAGGAAGTCATGTTCGAGCCCAAGAAAACCTCCAGATTTTCGGAGAGCCCGTCGTAATTCCTTAAATACGGACCAATTCTCCAACTCCTGACCAAGCAAAGCATCCTCACACCATAATATTGCCTCCACCGTGCTTTACTATTTTTCTTACATTTGTGTCCAGACGTTCCTCGCCTTGTTTGATCCATACCCTCGGCCGTTGTTTGGTACCAAACAGCTCGAATTTGCTTTCATCTATCCACACAACCGTTTTTCAGAAGGAAATGGGCTTATACCGCAAATTCCAATTGTTAGATTCTATTACGCTTACTGCTGTGAGGACGGCGTACGGCAAACTTGGTCTTAAGCCATTCTAGTTCCAATCGCAGACGAACAGTTCTTGCGGATATATTTAGGGACAATCATTCTCTAATCGCACGGCTTGTTATTTTCAGGTTGCTTCTCGCATCTCTTAGTGTTCAAGCATCTTGTTTGACTGTTGTCAAACGATTTCTTCCTCGGTCACCTTTATCACTCACATTTCACCGGCTGTTGATATTTTTTCACAAGCTTATGAACCGCAGGAAAGATGACTCCGAACTTTTTCGCAATTTTCCCGTATGAGAGACCATTTTCCCAATCTCTCATAATAAGTTTTCGCTCTTGAAACGATATTTTCATGCTTTCGATGAACTTCAAACATCAAACTTGATACTTTGCATCTATGACGCAAACACGATTACAAACGTTTGACATTTGCAATGGTTACGTTCAGAGAGTTTATCGATATAGTGTTGTCTTTAGTGATAAAAAATAATGTCACTGTGGTGTGTACTTTATTTTTGCCAGCTTAAATTGTTAAACATTTTCTAAGTATATCGATCACAGGTAAATGAGGCACGCCGTGCGCAAACGATAATTTTCTTTAAACAAACTAATGTGCTATATATTGTCATAGTCAACATATAATCAATTTTCTAAAGGGTTTTGTGTACTTTTTTCTTACCGGTACTGTAAGGACATTATCAAAAGACTAGCCAATATTCGATCCTACCCGCTACAGAGTCAATGCGATTCCAACACTAAAAGTTTTCAAACCGAAAAAATCCTGAACCGGCTCTAGTCAAACTTTTACTTTCAACCACAACTGAATTGACAAGGAATTCCCCGACAATCAGCCAGACAACCCGCTACTTTTCATGGTATATTTTCAAGCATCGTATTGAATACATAGTCTTTTAAATTCTGACAGTGTTGACGTACGTTTAATGTGTTTTTTCATCGAATTGAAAACATTTATTCCTTAAGAGTATAATGAGTTTGGCGAAGCTCATGTCAAGAAATTCGGTGTTCTTATTTCATCCACGTTTCTAGTATTATGTCTATGAACATCACTTCCTCTTTCAATTCGATCACACAAGTATCGTGGTTTGCTGCCTCTACTTAACTACTTTAAAAATGAAAATCATTGTCAAATATACACGGGAAATAATTAGTTCTTCCAAATGAGAAAAAGAGGTCATGATTACATGCACATGTTGTGTTTTCGTGTTATGAATATACACCATGAACAATATTCCTGTTATCATGAACTATTTTTCCACCGCAATGAAATCATGATTTGATCGGGTTAAAACCATGACCCAACAAACATCGGTGTTGAATTAGAGCTTGTTCAAGCAAATTTGGAGAAGCTATTCAGCTGTTTCTTCTAGAATAGCTGAATAGCTTCTCCAAATTTGTTTGAACAAGCTCTTATTCAACACCGATGTTTGTTGAGGAGCTGAATTCCTGATACTAAAAACATTATTCATGAATCTGGCAAATCTTCTTTATCGACTTTAAATGTAAACAAAAAAAATCCAACGTCGGGATTCGAACCGAGTGTGGATGTGAAGACCGGCGATAGGACCTGGTGGATGTACTCACTACACTTTTGTTATTCTCGATTAGACACTTGATTTATGAAGATGATTTCACAACTTAGGATTAGAGGCAAAACAATTCTTCCAAAGTTCATGACTCGCATCGGTCATTTTATTCCTAAAAGCATGAATAAGAAACATGAATTCATAAAATCAGATAAGAGTTAGCTTCATGATTTTTTATTCATTAAAACAGAAACGAATTTGTCTCCGTGTACAATTCTTTGCTTCACCGACAACTTCTGCAAAGTGCCAAAGTGCCTCACATGAAAGTCGAGGAAGTGAATCTGTTAGATCCTAAAATCAAACACATTATTTAATTCTCCAACGCTATAGCCTCAGCATTTGTGTTTGAGTGGCCAAAAATTAAAAGGAAGGGCAAAAGTCCAAATGAGGAGAGATGATTGATTTGTATAGCTGTATTTTACTACAATTAGATAAATCGTTTTTCAATCGGCATGGAATTGCATACTTCTTGGCAGTTTTCTTGATGACATAGTCAATGTAAGCGATGAAATTTAGCCTATTATCGATAATCCGATCAAGATATTCAATCTCCCGAACGCGATCAATTGCCTCATCATCAGTCGTAACTGATACATTCTCATCAACTCGATTCTGCGAAAGTACCTTAAATTTAGTTTTAGTTATATTAAATTTTAATTGCTTACATTTCAACCTTCTACTTAAAAGACGCAAGTCTTCGTTCAAATGAGAAACGGCTTCATTTAAATCCTTAGCTGCAATGAATAACACTTTCATCTGCAAACAGATTAATGTCACAAAATCAATAAACAAAAGGGACACTAATACACTCCCCTGTGCCACTTCAAGGTCATTCTCCACAGGACTGAAAACAGAATCATTTATAAGTCCGATCAGACAAATAGCTTTCAAACCATTTGTATGCAGTACTCGAAACTCCAATGCGCTTTATTGTTTTCAACAACAAGGGCCTAGAAATGGTTTCAAAAGCGCATTTCAGAACCGAAAAAACAGCAACAATCGTATATTTACTCTCTAAGATATCTTTCGATTTTGCTAACGCTAAATTCAACGCGGTTTCACAAGAATGGCCTTCCTGGTAGCCAGATTGTTCCGGTATTAACAAAGAATTACTGTTGAACTGTACCGATATCAGCATAGCGCACACAAAGTTCCCAAAGAATGTGTTGCTGTGGCTCAAAATCAGTGAAAAATGGATTTCACGTCCCCTCTTATTTTTGTCAGGGCAGTGACCGGCGAGATCCACAGTACGAAGTGCCATCCAGAAGTTGTCGCCTTCATTACAAAGTACCATAAGAAAGACGATGTGTTGTTTTAGCCGGATCAAGTGTCAACCGGCGATGGAGGAAATTGCTGGAACGATTAAAGCCGAAGAGTTTCGTCGCACACATTAGAGAAAATCCGATCAAAATGTGGTCAAACAGTAATGTGTGTGAGTCGATCAAAGTTTTTATTAATAAGTCAAATTCTTTTTCTTTTTCAAGATCAGTTTATACAGAATACTGGAGAAATATTCAGCTAAGTTTCCTTATTACTGAATGCGAATTGCCGGGTTTTTCGTTTCATACCTGCCATAAGATTTTGTACAGTCTCCTTGTCCACTTTATTCGTCGCAGAACGCCAGTTTGCCTTGGACTGTTTCTCGCTCACAACAGCTTTTTGAGTCTTCTTAAGGTTCCACTTGACGATGGCCTAATATTGTTCGATTGGGTGGAGCGCTGGCGTGTTGGGAGGATTCATGTCCTTGGGCAAGAACGTTTTTGGCAGCATACCACTCCATGGCCTTTTTTCTGTAATGGCAAGATGCCAAATCCGGCTAAAATAGAACTGAATAATTGTGTCGCTTCAGGAAAAGCAGTAGACGTTTTTGTAGGCACTCGCTCAGATAAATTTCCTGGTTGACGGTTCCGGTCGCAATGTAAACGATGCTCTTCAAGCCACAGGTACAGATGGCCTACCACACCAGATATTTCTTCGCGAACTTTGACAGTTTAATGTGCTTGAAAATATGTGTCACCTTTCCCCGTCCGGTTGCCGTATAAAATTCCTGTTCAGGAAGCTGTTTAAAGTCTGCCTTGACGTAAGTTTCATCGTCCTGTACCACGCAATCAAACTTTGTCAGCATCGTCGTGTACAACTTTCGAGATCGTGCATTGGCCGACGTGTTTTGTTTATCGTCCCGATTTGGAGTCACCACTTTCTTGTAAGTCAACAGTCATGCTCGTTTTTTAGCTGTATCCATGGTTGAAGGCGCCACTCCCAGCTTCTTTGCGACATCTCGGACGGAGAGGTTGGGGTTCCGCTCGAAACAGCGGGCAACTCTTTTTGTCGTCGCTGTGGCCTCCGGCTTTCGATTTCCCCCCGAATCAGCTTTCCTAGCTGTCGACAAACGTTCACCGAACACTTTTAATACGTTGGTAACAAATGATTTAGCCACATTCAACAATTTTACCAACGTGAGAGTAGTTTGGCTTTTCGCCATGTACGTACAAAATTTTGATGCGTTGCTTCTCTTCCTTCGATGACATTTTGATAACTGAAGTGCTAATCTCAAAACCAAAATAGAAGCAATGAGGGGTGTGCAAAATGTTTAATGCACGATGAAAAGAAATGCGTCAAGTTTAAGTCGACCAAATTTTGATCGAAACACCCTTTACTTCTTGACCGTTTGGACGGTCGCAGCGAACTCCCGGCCCAATGCACACAAAGAAGTGGCCACCTTGCCTTCCGTCTTCCGTGTGATCTTCTGGTAACTTAAAACGGTCGGACAGCCCGAACCAGACTTCCGCTCGATGGACTCTCCCTTCTTCAGAAGGGGCCGTATCTTGTAGATGTTTCCGCGAACGTATCCGACCCACACGCATTGGGCCACGATGGCTGACTTTTGTTTTTGCCCGGCAACTAGTATATATTGACTACTGACCGGTGGACCGACCACCAGGTGGCAGGGTAATCGCATGTAAAATCGAAACATTTAGTCGCTTATTTTAATGCACACTTTAATTGTGATGATTCGGTAATTTTACAGCAAGATAATGCGCTTTAATTCATGTCTTACCAGAAACAATGGCCTGGTTCGCTGATAAGAATATTACCGTACACGAATGACCAGATTGTAATCCAATTGAGAATTTTTGGAGGATGCTGGCAGCAAAGGTTTATGTAAATGAGTTAAGACGATGCATTAAGGAATACTAGGAACAACTTGATTGTAAACGATCCAATAGCTTAACTTCAATGCCTAAGAGAATCTTCGAGGTTATTAAAAGCACTAGAAGAGCAACCAAATATTGAATGGTGATTCGGTATCAAACATCTATTTTTTTATATCTGAACTCGAAGTGCGGCTAAACGAATGCAACGCATATATTTTTATTTTTCAAAGATTCAACTTTGCCAATTATGAATAAATTTGACAATACTATAACCAATGTATGGATCATATGTGACGATATTCCATGTTGATAAAATTTATAAATTTTAAGTTATGTTAACATATGTGAAATAATATGTTTTTGGACATACCAATTATCAAAATTCGTATTTTGTGTGACAAATTTAGGAAGGGTATATAAATTTTACCACAGCCACAAAATGTTTAGAAAACAATGTGGACAAAATTTTAAACTGTTTTCATTCAGTGGTTTGGACCACAGCTGGCGTCAAAGTTGACGCACCAACATGAGTATTTCCAGTTTTAACCCGGTATTGACCATGCTGATATATCGGTGCAAAAAAAAACGACGAGGCGAATTCATCTTATTAGTAATACTGTATACGTAGTTTTCACAATCCAATTGTGAACGGCGATTGTAGGGTGAAAACAAAACATCGCATTTTTAGTGTGAAATGGGGCAAAATAAACTATATTTCGACCCAGTCCAACATGAAAAGAGTCCCATTTGATTTCTTAAAGATTTTCACGCAAGATACGCCCATTTTCAAGCAAGATACGCAGCAGAGATTGTAATTATACAGATAAAACCTGAAAAACAACCTGATGTAGGGTGAAATAGGGCGTAATGAGCCACTAACCAAGCCCTGCACAGGATGAAAGAAGCGCCAATCGATTTACTGGCATTTTTTTTTCCTGCAGAAATGTATCTGTTCATGTATCAATACCAGCGGCTTTTAAATAAGTCCGATTACAGACTCGATCATGCCCACTGTACACTGTTTTATGGGCTCCAGAAGAACTTGGGTCGAAGAGATTCACCCTCGCACTAAAAGTATCATGAACAAAACATTGATAAGACAGGTGGTTCTCTACCGGCATGAGATGTGGATAATACTCGAGGAGGACCTGCAATCACTTGGTGTTTTCGAATTTCAAACAAATCTCGCGTAACTTCTCAAAAGGTCCTATGTAACAAATGTAAATAAATTGAATTAAAAAATGCACACTATTGCTATTGCAGTTATCAACATTATGTTAAAACACGCATATTGATATGTTTTCATAATATTAAGAAAATTGAAAATCAACAAAACGTTCGATGTCTGATTTCGCAATAGCGATGCTCTACTGTTTGATAAGACGTTTCAGTTTACCTGTGACGCTAAACGTCTGAAGTGTGAGAACAAACATAACAAAGCAAATCCGTACTTCGGTCGTTTGATTGGAGAAAGTACGAAATACCGTTCCAACAATGTCGGAAGGAATTCAATTTGCTCCTCGGTAAGTGCTTTAGTTCCTTAAAATAAGGTTATATAAATCAAAATATATCTTGAATATTGGTCGTTTCTTGCAGCCGCAGCTGCAGCTTCACTATCACACATTTCATTATGACCCAGTGCAGTAGTTCTTGACAGTCGAATTTATGGGTAAATGCTAGAAACTTCTTATTTTAACAATCATGTATTTGCGGCTGTGGCACTGCCTGCCAAGACGTTAACCACATTGTGTGGCAATGCCCTGAATACGAATTTGCCAGATCTGATCTACGAGAAGGCACGTAGAAAGAATAAGATTGTTTTCACCGGGAAGCAAATGCGTGTGTGAAAGAGAAAGCAATCTCTATTGCTATGTGTTATGCTCTAATTTATTAATAGAATGATGATAAAAATTGAAATGAGCTATATAGCTATCATTGGAATAAAATGCCCTATGCGGCACGACCAATGTACAGTTCGGTTAAGCAAAATGTCCTATCTAACATTTTTGATGTTTTCGTTATTATTTCAACATGCTACAAGGACCATTACTGTAGCAAATTCAACAACAATGCTTGCCCTCAAAAGCAATTGAATTAGTAAAACTTGATCCAGTTTGAAACATTTACAAAAAATATTTTCATATTCTTCAACCTCGTTATCCTCGGGATAAGCTAATTGTTAGATAGGTCCTTTTGAAAAGTTACGCGAGAAATGAATCATTTTGGTTTTAGTACTAGGTACCGAGGAAGTCTGCAAGTACTAGGGTACTTGTCCTGTAACTAAGCCTTTATAACGATCGATTATTTCTTCTTTATATAACTCATAAGTTATTTGAGCTGTAGGCGATGTTCAACTGATGAAGTTTTCAGAAGCAGATAATTTCTCATCTCCATGCGAAGCACTAGGAGTGGACGGTAACTTATTGCTAGAACGAATAGACATGAAGAGAAAGTGTATTGATAGTTCCGTATAGGGCAACGGTAGGCTTTGAAATTGAAAGATACAAGTTTGAAAACGAGCGGAGGGCATTTGAACGGTAGTATCCGATCAGGCACATAACCCTTTGTCATACAACCCCATGCAGGGTAGGCAAGGGGGGAAATCCCTATATTCAACTACTTATACACTTGCTTAGATCAGTTTAATAAGACGTTTTAACACGTCAACCATTGTTATTACATACTTAAGTTAGGTTACTTAGGTTACTTAGGTTAGTCAAAAAGTTTTGAGAACGGAAATGACAATACTTTTTATTTTTAGGAAATCCCTTTTATTGCTCAGTATAACCTAGCAAAGGAAAATAACAAACTGATATAATCTAATTATATCTAATTATAAGTTCTGTTATCATAGATATCAAATTGATTATAGCTGTTATCGCTAAACAAATTTAGTTATTACCATTCGGTAATTTTGTTATCATAACATATGTTATCACTTTGAAAATACTATGTGTGACAAATGTTACACACTTAAAATTTTTTACAGTATTCGCTAATTTTTTACCGAACTTTCAACAGCTGAACGTTCGGTAATCCGATTTACCGGATTTCGGTGAGATTTTACAGTATTCCGGTAAAAAAATTACCGGAACTTGTCAAATTTTACCGAAATCCGGTAAATCGGATTACCGAACTGTTCAGCTGTTGAAAGTTCGGTAAAAATTACCGAATACTGTAAAATTTTCTAAGTGTGTACTAGCTGAATCCGCATAGTTGAATGAGAAATTATTTCAGTCATTAGCATTAGAATTTCACATCAAATTGATAACCTAATTTGAAACTATTTCAATAATATTGCTCACAGTAAAGGATTTGTTATCAAGATGATCTCATTAATAACAAAATTAGTTATTCTTGTGATATTTTCAGAGTATTTTTTTATCTCTTCTGTTATTTTGGCTGTTAATTCTGCCTCAATGATAACTTATTTAGTGATTAAACTATGAGAACCTAACTATAATTTAGAAGAAAAATTAGTAATCTCCATTTAATTCCACTACTTCTGCTTATCTCGACAGATACGCGTATTTCGTCTACAATGTGCAGACTTTTTCAGTGTCTCGTACTAATAACTCGACTGAAGTCGATTCAGTCGAGTTATTAGTGCGAGACACTGAAGAAGTCTGCACATTGTAGACGAAATACGCGTATCTGTCGAAGATAAGCAAAAGTAGTTGGAATTAAATGGAGATTACTAATTTTTCTTCTAAATTAAAGTTACAAGTATTCCACTAAACAGCTCAAACCCTCTAGGATTCTATGAGAACCTGGTATTAGACCTAGTGATAGACTCTATGAGATCAATACACTTGGTCCAACGATGTTCCAACTGATTTTCGCAATGGTTTTTTGAACTGTGTGAGCAGGTGCATTGTCTTGATAAAAAATGATTTTATCTTCTGCAAACCGGGTCTTTTTCACAAATTTGTCATCCAACTGGTCCAAAAGGTCACAATAACACACAATCACACAAGTTGGTTGTCTTACCAGTTTGGAGATAATCTATCAATGAAATACATTTTAAATCCCAAAAAAAAACCTGACGCTAACACCATCTTGGCCGATTTCTGGACACAAACTCGCTTCGCAGGCTGGTTCACACCATTCCTCAGTATCTTGTTTTGATTCAGGATCATGGTGGTAGACCCAAGTCTACAATGGTGAATCGACGAAGAAAATCCTTGTTATCCTTTCGTAATTGATCCAAATGTTGTTCAGAAAGTCGCATTCGGACGTGTTTTTTTTTGCATTTTTAGCAAATGCGGCACCACATTTGCTGTACACATTTGTGTACACAGTTTTTTGAAACCCAAAACATCAGCAAAAATATGCCATGTTGTTCCATGTGAGATGTCTATGGTGTCAGCTATCACATCCACAGTCGATCGATGATCGTCCAAAACCGTATCCTGTATTTTCGCTAAGATTTCTGGTGTTGATGGACTTTTTGCACAGACAACAGACATTGATGTCCATATACCTCTTCTTGAAAAACGTGTGTAAACGTAAATATGGGCAGCCGGTATAAAAAGCAAGTGCAAAGAAAAACAAACAATACTTTTCAGGCTATTTGCTAAGCTTTTAATTGATAAACATTGACACGACAGTTATCGCACAACTGCAGCGCCGCCTACCAGGAGCATAACGACATACATTTGAAATGTTGGTTTAAAGTTTTACACAAGATGCAGACCGAAGAAGAACGTCTGTTCTCTGTGCTTTATGGACGTCCTGAGCGTAGATCGTCTTCAACACTTGTACGGTCACGCTTGAACTCCAAAACCCATCGGTGAACGGTGAAATATTAAAATGGCGTAGAAAATGGTTTTTCTACTGCTCCATAGATGTCGCTTTCAAAACTTGTTGACTTACTTAGTATGTGTAAACAGTTGATTTATAACGTATGATTTTTCCTGTACATCTATGCTGCATTTTATGGTTTATCGATTCAATTTATCCACATCAAGATCATTCGTAGTTCGTGGAGATAATCCGTTCAGCTTAATCAGTGAACTCATGGCGTCTAAATAGGTGAAAAAATCGAAAATTATGTGGAAATGAACAGCTATAAATTGATTAATGATGTATCAATTGCTTTGGAATTAACCGATCACCCTGATAGCAACATGATTTTGTTCATTATCGATGAATTAACAACATATTTTGTACAAAAGCCGAATGAAGGAACTAGTCTGACATAACATTCCGTTAACCTAGAATGAAAGAACTGAAATAATAATAAATCATTACCGTATTTAAAATGAAATCACTCATCCCACTCAAAAGCGCTTAGGATGGGGATTCCTGTAGGTTGAAACAAATACAAAAATCAACTATGAATTTCCTCCATCATACATTTCAGTTTTTGTTAAGACCAGTTGGGGAAACCCTATGTAAAATAGGAAGAAGCTGATCAAAATAACAATGCGCAGTCTTTTGGATATCATAAAAGTGTTAAAATATCACATCTATTTAATACATTAAATGAACAGTAAATAATCTATTTCTCTTCTTTTTTCATTCTATACAATTACATGCACTACTGGTGATGGTCTTCAATTAACGTTGCAACGATTGCTGCTTCGGTTCGTGGTATCTGCCAACCCTCCCCGTATCTTAACTCACACCTTCCTGCACACTAACACCAACTACCTTAATCACACACAAACAAATAAAAAACACGAACTCCTATTCAACTGCTGTAAATAACGCTTCACGCCCCAATTCGTCACTAACCATCGAACGTTGTTGCTGACGACGACGACGACGCCAATGATGATGATGACATCGACCATCATTGCCAATCTGCTGGGTGCTGGTTGCTTTTTCTTTGGCTTCATCTGGTGGATGGATCTGCTCCGGTCACGTGGATGCTGCTCTATCGAACCGAACCGAAACCAACAGGAGGTGGGTACTGGAGGATTTTGTTTTTAGTTAGTTTAGTGGTTAATTGTAGTGTTGCATGCTTCGCACTCGATTGCTTTTTTTTTTTGGCTGGCTACAACAACAGTAGGTACTTCTAAGAGTTTAATTTGCGCTTGCTGGTTAGGCCTTGAAGGGTTGCATTTAATTTACTATTTCAGTTTCTTTTAGCTATGGTTTGTCCTCTGGACATCGAGTAGGCAATAACGATTAGGCATAGATTAGCGAGTCAATGGAGTGTCGTGGTCGGGAAAAGTAACGTCCGAGTTGATGTAGGGAAATTATAAGCAATCCGATTATGCTTTGAAGCATTTAAAAAAAAAATCAATCATTCGTAAACCAGTGATCCAATAAAACGGCTGATTAAATGTGTATTGAAGATTCGCGGTGTCGAGTTTATTTTTGGGTCCGTGAATAATTAGCCGTTGGCAGAATTCATTGTCGGTTGTAAGAGCACAAATTAAAAATTACCAATCTCAGCATTAACTCAACATGGATGTACCTTTGGGATGATTTACACAGCTTGCCACACCTCGATTAGAGTTGTAAGATTGATGTGCGCCTTTGTTGGTACAGTTGAGCTCACATTACCAGTCGATGTTGTGCCGAATACGTCAGCTGAATTTGCAAGCAGATGTGAGAGGAAGGGCTAGACTGAAGTACGTGCTACGAATGGCCATTAGCATGTCCAAACATTTGATTCCCAGCCGTTCGGGGATTGTTCAAATATGACGTATTGCGAAAAATGCCTTGCGCTCCCTGCAAAAATTGTAACAATTGTTAAAACTATAAGATTGTTTTTCAAAACAGTTTCAAAAGATGTGTGATGATTTTTTTATGATATTAGATTTAACTAGAGTTTCAATGTAGCTTTTATAACCTTTATTTTAATTAATCGATACCACAGAGAACAGACGTTCATCTTCGGTCTGCTACTTGTGTAAAACTTTAAACCGACATATCAAATGTATGTCGCTATGCTCCTGGTAGGCGGCGCTGCAGTTGTGCGATAACTGTCGTGTTAATGCTTACTAATGAAAAGCCTAGCACATAACCTGAAAAGTTCCATTGTTTTTCTCTGCACTTGCTTCTTATACACATTTTAAAGGAAATTTATAGAGTCGAAAAGTGGGTCACAATTGTGAATTAGTAGGAATACGGCGTTTCCTTTTATAAGTTCCCAGCTGATAATGAAATGTAAGTTTTTCTTCAACTTTGATATTATGAATACATATGACAGTATGTTTCATAACGTAGGTACCATGTAGGAACATGTTGCTCTTCTGAAGCTAGGCAACTGTTTGCTGCGGCAGGACCACAACCATTCAAGAACAAAAGTGTTTGTGCTGTTCACTTTCCTAGGAATGCTTTCAAGGAACCATCCAGGAAAGAAATGATGGTAATGCAGCGTAACATAATCTTAGTCTATAATCTAACTAAATCTAAATTTCACTTGCAAGTTAGTTCCAAATGCCGTGCCTTTCGAATGTTCGTACAATCAGAGGGAAGGCCATAAAGTAGTAGAAGGTTATACTTCTATTTCTATAAACATATTTGTATTTTCTTCTATCAGAATTTCTTGTGACTAAATGGAAGATGAATCCATAGATTTTGTCGAAGAGGACTTGGATTCCTTAGAGTGGCAGCGATTATTGGCGTTCCCAGTGACCCATCACTGATTGTAAATGATTAGTGGTCGAAGACTTCAGCATCAGAAGATTCATGTATTGAAATACCAGAAAGTAGTCAAATCGATAGCTTTATACCATCCAAGGATACGCGTACTCCATCACTTCAATCATAGACTACGTATGAGTTCGACCGATTAGTAGTTGAACATCGCAGTTCTTCACGAACTACCCCAATAACGATGTCGATTCAGCTGCAACTGCATTCACAAACTTCAAATGAATCGGGTCCGAACACATTCTCACTTCTTCCAACAACTTCTGTCGCCGTATCGGCTGATTAATGAATTGGCCTATGATTCACAAGTGCTGATATTTTGGAAATCTTTCAAAATCCATAGTAAATTCAGAGCTGGAGTACGTACTTTGTTCCCGAAGAAATGTTTAATATGTTTGTTTCAAATATCGATTGTTTTGTTTTGATTTTTTTTTTAGTTCCTTGATTATCGAGATTTTCAGCCTTGGGCTGGTTCTTCTCCCGTCGTAGTCACTCAAATACCTTTTTGGCATTTTCGTAACTTGTCCGGGGTGAGATTTGAACTCGTGACTTTGGCGTGAGAGGTATGGATGTTGTTTTGAATTTTGACAGCAACGTAGCCAAATGTTGTGTTGCATAGAAAATAAAAAAGCACTGGCAACTTGATTCAACATAACTTGGGCCGTCGGCAAAAGATGGCGTTAGTGTTTGCAACATATTTTCGTTCAACTTTTAAACACATTTTTCAAAAAAAAGGTATATGAACATCAATGTCTGTTATCTGTGGTGATACCAAAGGAATTCAACACAATTATACTGAAATAAAAATGATATATGCTGTTAAGACTCTAGAACAATAAACTAGCAAACAACTTACAGTAGAGAAGTAAAAAGCTCATAGCGAATATACGTTCAAGCATGTTTCCTTGTGTAGAATTTGAATTCAAGAATAATTTTTCTGTTAACCAATCTATCAACAACAATTCATATAATTACATCATTTGTGGTGGGTTATATCACGGATATAACCGCAAGGTTCACGTAGAACCGCGTTGGTTTATAGTAATAATGATATCATGTTATCATCTAATTTATCCTTACCGTGGGTTTAAATCGGCCCAAATGGGCCTTCCAGCATTATTGAAAATCATCTTGTATTCCCAATGAAAAACCACCATCACACTTTGTGAGAGGCCCCAACAGCATCCTAACTGTTGGTTTAAATCGATTCCCGTTGAAAAGCGCTTCTAATTTTTGAATATATTACTAGATGTCGCGTGAATTCAGCTTATCGTTTACCAAAACGAACCCTTCTGCCACTCAATCTTGTAATCCAAAATCCTAGTGATTTCTCGTGATAGCGCAGAGGTGTTTTTATCGGCTTTCAATAACGCGAGAATGACGTCAACATATTCCTTCCTTTTCCTCATTTGACCTGCATTCGGGCGAGGCTGGCGCTGGTATTGGCCTAGTTTCAGATCTCCAGTTTTTATACATTGATAATGTATGTTAGTCCCAAGCATCATCTGTTGGTTCTCTGTGTTATTATTGCTGATCTGACAATAACGGAGTAGCAACCGTGGGCGGTCAATCATGCTCATAATGGTATCATCTAATTTATACGTTTCATTGCACAGATGGTTGGTTAAAATGTAAGTAAAAGAGCTCTATAATTCTGCTTTGGAGCCGTCCCTTCTTATGTATTTCGCTCCATAGCCGGTCTTGTATGGCTTTGTCTCCAATACCACAATTGGGCGGACTGTGGCGGGTGAACAAAGCCCTGTTCGAACCACCAGCTGAGAACTCGTGTCGAAAACTGAAATCATTTCGGTTCATCTCGCGTGCTATATACTAACGTTGATAGCATTGCCCTGAATAAAGAGAGGCAAAAAAATACAGTACGAAGCAAAATTCTAAAGACGAGACTCAATTATAAATCAAGATGCCGGCAACAAAGCAAAATAATTTTGAAGCTGAGAGGTGTGGCTATTCCTGTATTCATCATGGAATGAAACTAAATGAAATAAAAAGAAGAAGACAATTTGAACCATTTGTTACCCATTTTTGAGGACCCGGATAGGGAAAAACATACTTCCAACCAGAGATTTGTATGAGAGCAAATGTAGGTAATTTTTAAGTAAAAATTTGAACTGCTTATACTAATAGCACTTAGTTGCAATTTCAATGCAAAATATAGGTTTTTTCAATCAAATGGTGCATGAATTGTGTTCAGTTGAACGATAGTTATTAGCTTTCATAAACCTGTCACTTTTGCGTAACGCTCTTATTTTTCAAAATTTTGAAAGGACATCCAGTATAGAAAAGAGAAACGTAGTCCTACGTTAAAAATAACAGTTTATTATTAGTCATATGTAATAATACTCAATGATTTTCAAACATGGTAGATATACAGACATATCGTCATCCGGGATTACTTGCAACAGTTTTGAAAATTTTGGTGTTTTGTTGCTGTCAAAGTTCACAATTCATCTCATAATGTTATTTACGAAAAGTTGTGTAGTGATTAGTACTTCTAGTATAGTGCATTCAATAATAAATTGACATAAGTAAATTAATATTTTAACACTACTTAATAGTTTCTTTTTTCCCTAGGATCTGCCAAGTCCTTGAGGAAGTTTAACTTCAACTACTAGGTCCCAGGGCTAATTTGGTTCCATTTTGGAAAAAATCACACTAGTGTTGCCAGATCAGTGATAATGCAGCCTAAAAATACTTCTGAAGTAGTTGTCCAGTAGTTCTTGTCGATGAACATTATAATTCGAAGATGGTGATTAATGGTCAAGTATAGTGTTTGCAATTAGTTGAAATGTTGTATTTGATCATATAAACTCAGTTGAAAAAGACTATTTCAACAAATCAGCACACTTTTGGAAAGCATTACCACATTATTCTTCTCATGATTCATTATTCATACTAATCGGAAATATAGTTTTAATGCATGAATCAATTGATTCCTTTTGCTATTGAGTTTGAGTAGGAATAAAAAAATCAGATGGTTATGCGTCAATCTTTTGTTTTCAAATAGCACGAACTGAAAGGCGATAAGATGAAAATGAGATTGGAACCCTAGATACTATACTTGTGTCGTAGGTATTTTATCGTGAGGCTGGATTTTGCTTACATAATTCTAGCTACACAGTTTTGAAGAAAACAATTAGAGCATCGGAAGAAAGCCCGGTTCCGGACGGCCGACGACTCTGAGCGACAAGAAGCTCCAAAGGATGCTGAAGAGGAAGACCGAGGGAAAAGTGGCTACATCGCTGCGTACGCTTGGCCAGGAGGTCGGTTCAACCAGCCCAGCAGTGAAAAAGTACCTGGCGAACATGAACTTAAATGTCAGGAAGCGGAAGTGTTCCGGTTAACTGCCGGATGGCCGCTCTCTGATAAACATATTCGTTTGATGAACTAATGAAAAGAAGATAACTGCAAAATACAACAGTTCACAGGTACTTGAAAAAAACCACGAGATGACGTCACTTGGCGTATCACACTTAAACATCATGTTATTGACGTGCTTATCGATTAGTTCACAGCATTATTAAATCCATCGTCTCACTCTGAAATTTATTAGCAACTCGATGTCTGTTGTTTATCAGAATATACCCTTTGGGAAAATTTCACACTTTCCGTTCACGCGACGAAGTGTGTTCACTAGCATGTCAAGTTCACCAAGAGGGTTTGCGCTATGAGAGAATTCAATTAACTTCCGGCGTTCGGCGTTGGAGGAAAGGATAATCTTTCACTCTGCTACTGCCTGGCATCATATGGCAATCAATCATCGAACTTATTATTGCACAATGATGTTTCGGCTAGACTGATTTTCATAAATAACAACATAATGGCAACTGATAGTAGGAAGTTTCCTAATGATGTGATAATCGAATCAACAACCACCGATTGGAGTAAACAGTCGAAGAAAGCTTGATGAAAATGAGTGCCCATAGAAAACATAACAAAATACAATCAAGCAAAGCTGTGACTGTTATGCTTCTATGTGCAGATGGGTTCTGAAGAATATGTTCGGTATAGGATTAAAACTTAATTAGATTTGTTAAAATGTTGTTCCCTTAGAAAAAAAAATTAAAAAACATAGAATACTGAAATACTTTTTCAGACTATGGGGTTAATTATAGAAGTCGAGTCGAGCTATTCGACTCGACACTTGTTACTGTCGAGTTGAGTGAAATTGCACATTACACAAGCTGACTGAAACTGATCGAGTTGATAACGGAACTCAACTATTAACTGTAGTGCTGAAATTTTTCCATATTTCTTTGAAATATTAAATCATGCAGTTATTTAGGACTTTCATCAATTTATTTTCGACAGTCGAAGAATAAATATTTATAATTTTCACTCTTGTTATATGGGTTACTCTAACGTTTATTTTATTCAGAAAACCTCGTTCCACGTTCCACTCCAAAGTTGCGTTTTAAAGTACTCTTCAGGAAAGTTAATAATTAATATGTGGACAAGTGTCGATATCTATTTCAAAAATGATTCAGAAGAAGGCTCTTGATAGCATCAAATCTTTAAACATTTAACATTCAAAGGTTGCTGTATAGATATGCATTGAAAAGTTTCCTGACCTTCTGGTAAAGCATTCAATCTTTTCCATAAGCTTCTGGAACCCTAAGTGGGGATTTTTTTTTGATTTTTTGGAGGATTTTCGGAATTTTGGAGAATTTTTGAAACATTTTTGATATATTGGTAAACTTCTTGAATTTTTCTTATACTTCTCTGCTAAACTTCAGGGCAGTTTTCTTTTCGATCGAATCTCTCGAAAGAGGTGAGATGGAAACCAAGGAATTGTAATGTCTACATGAGTTTGTGTCCTAGCTCAAAGTACGATGTGAACGGTTGAGGAGATTGTATTTACCATATTTCAATCAAATGTCAGAAGCAATGAATATTTCTGGTCATATTAATGATTTTTGTATACAGTGATAATGGTTTAGTGTGTTTCTTGCCTTGCTCAGTCAATTATCCTGAACCGATAAAAACGCATATCAAAACAAACTCTTTCACTACAAAATGTGACAGATCGATCTGTAGTTTCCGAGCGATCGATTGAGTCGACTAACGAAACATGACGTCACTTCACGTATTTGAGCAGATTTGGTGAATATTTTCGAACGTAAAAATACATGAGAAAATAGTCTTAACACAAACATTATATTGTAATATGACATGTTCTAGGTTATACAAACTATCGTGATATCAGAACATAAGATCTACAGTTGTAACAAAAGTTTTCTGGGCTATGCAATCGTAGTGTATTGAAACATATTCATTGTATATCTTGGAAAAACAACAGACAATATAGCAGTGCATAGCATAGCATTTTCCGACCATACACAATCCTGGGTTGGTTGTTGTAGAGACGATGGAAGCGTCAGAAGAGCTGCCTTGGGTGTGACAGGCTCTTCATCCATCGATCTCTTTGTGCAACACCTGGCCAGGTCCTTATGATCAGCAAGGGATGGGAAGGAAGTGTTGATTAGGTGTCTACTTAAGAAGATGCTGAGAACTCATGCTACCTTCATAGACATCTGGAGTTGGAAGTTGGATGGGATTGTGCGGGAGGCTTTCCTTGGCGAGAAAGCATATGTGTATTTATATGTATATCGGTCGTTGGGAGTGATGAAGCTAAGAATGGTAATGCACACATGTTGTCCTCTTTTCTGGCCTGGAACACAAATGTTTCTTCTTGTATCCTGAACCAAGAGTGTAGTGCTTGCTGTCGGTCGGTTGGAACATGAGCACTAACTCATGTCCTAGCCTTTTATGGCTTATGGTTATAGCGCCAATACTCGCTTTCTGAAAAGAGAAGAAGGATGCGTCGACGCAAAGTCACATACACGCAACCTCAACCAACGCCAAAACATCACACACAAACATACATAATACAATACCAATTTAAGATAAATAGAAATAGGAAAATCCGCGCACACCAGGAAGCATTTGGCAATAAGAGGCAAAGGATACACAATAAACTAGGTTAAACTAATACAAATTCAAATTCATATAAACATGTTACTTATTCGTTCCAACCTCCGATATGAGATTTTTATTGTTGAGCAGTTATGCTTTCCTCGACGTCTACATTCGAAAAGTTTTCTTGTCGTTCGATTAGTTGTCCGTGTTGATTTGTAGTTCTCTCTGTTTTTAAACTCCCGTTTCGAAGCGAGAAATTTGTTTAAGTTAGTTCCACCTGTCATAAAAGTTTGCGAGTTGTTTTGTAGCTAATCGAATAACGATCTCTATCTGTTATATTTTTAGAATATTGGGGAGCCGTCATGACATAGATAGTGGGTTTACCGTTCGGTGACGCTAACGCTTTCGAAGCTGTAATCATATGGTAAACCTGCTCTGAGGAAAGGATTTCTCGCCGGGCATAACAACAGGCTCTCCCCGGAGGTTGTGCTTAAGCTACTCGTTAGAAAATCTGAGGGACAGAATACCCCGTAGCCACTTGTTATGTGGTGAAACTAAATAGACCATACCGTATAGTAAGAGCGACGGACTAGGCGATAAGATCAAAGCCCGACCCCCAAAAGAGAATTGTCACTTTTGGGGACACAAAATTAACCTACCAGTGAACCAACTGAATAGAAATCCTAACAAATAACTTGAATTCTCACAATACAACAAAACAACACAACTGTCCCTTCACCCAAAGCCATCAGTTATGGAAGTCATAAAAGTGGCGCCATTAACTTTCGTTAGGCGAACAAAAAACCTTGACACAGGTGGAGAGTCACGCCGAAAAACTAACCCACGGCTCTTCAGCTCAATTAGCTCACTGAAAATGATTCTTAAGTTCTCAACACATGCATCCCGTATGGAATATAAACCACGAGCCCATAGCTCCGTTCGACACAGAAAGAAGCTCAAAACGATTCGCCCAGTTCAAATAAACAGAAAAAAATACTACTTAGCTGCGGTTTCCTCGTATCAATTCTTCCCTCTTCTGGATAATAATTCGAGTTTTCGAGGAAAACGTTGGCAATAAAACTAACACTTGCTTGCACTTCAGGTTCAACAGCTAATTAATGTTGGAATAAGTATAACTAGCAAACAGAGTAAATTTGGAAATTTTACAGAGCACAAATAAAACCATACGTCAAACTCGAAGCGTAGCCTACTCCAAACATCTTGGAAAAACAACAGACATTATGACTACAAAATGAGAAGTTAGATTATTAAATTCCATTTAATTCCAACAACTTTTATTGCTTATCTTGACGGATGCGCGTATTTCGTGCAATACTCGACTCTAGTTTAGTACACGACACTGAAGAAGCCTACACATTGTAGACGAAATACGCGTATCTATCAAGATAAGCAATAGAAGAGCTGGAATTAAATGGATATTACTGATTTTTCTTCTCATTTTGTAGTTACAGGTATTCCACTAAAAAGCACACTCTCACCAGGATTCAGACATTATGAGCTAATCTTCGGATGCTCTAGGTTATCCAAACTATCCTGGAGTTTAAAACTTAATATCTACAAATGTAACCGTTGCTTTCTGGCCTAAACAAAGGAACAATATGTATTTTACCAAATTATGTGAGTCTTCTGGAAAGTCAGAGGTTGATATAAAGAGAGATCCTAGGTTGATATAAGGAGATATCCTATTCTAGATCACCAAAGCTGCCCTTGAGTTCAAAAGTTACGATCTACAGTCATAACAAGAGCATTATAATCTATGAAAGGTGACGATATGCACTCAAACACATTCAGTGAATCTTCTGTAAGGTCAGCAGTCATTATAAAATTATCTTGGGATGTTCAAGTTCATGAAAACTGACCCTGAGTTCAGAACCTAAGATATACAGCAGTAGTCATAGCTTTTTGGGCTATGCAGAGCTACGATAAATATTCAAACATATTCTATGGGTGGGCTTCGTGGTGAAGTGGTTAGCGGCGTCATCCGTCGTTCACCCGTGAAGTGAGGGTTCGATTCTCGCACCAGTCGGTGGAACTTTACGCAAAATTAAAAAAGCCATACTGGTCCACTGGGTGGTTAGATTAAGTTGTCCGTTGTAATTCGCTCTTTGTTCAATGTTCAGCCTGTACAACCTTGGGTTGAGGACGGTGTAATTATCTTTTATATTTAATGAATGTTCTGAAACGTTCACAGACGTCCATCACCGGGCGGATATAGGATATGCTTGAATACATATCGTAGTCCAAAAAGCTACTGTTAAAACTGAAGATCTGAAGTTTTGTACTCCAGGACAATTTGAATGACATAGAATAACCCAAGATTACCTCTCATAGTGGCTGTTGATCTTCCATGAAATTTATTGAATACGTCTCAATACATATCATAACTATGTATACAAGATAACGCTACTGTTGCAACAGCTTATCAAATTATTCGGTCCGCTTCTAAGCATATTCCTATATTTCCTAATTTTGTAATGAAACCCGGTATGGAAAAGAGAAACGTACTCCTACGTCAGGAGACACAATATGGAGCCTACACAACAACATTTCGTCCATATTTCTCGAAAGGTTTTGCCCTGAAAAAGTAAGTTTCTCAACAATTTGGTGATGCATAATGACGAATATCTTTTTAAGAATTATAAAGCAAGCGTGTAGCCTTTTGAATGTCGTTTGTAGCACACTAAAAGTAGCTAACTAAAATTACATTGGTATGCAAAAAAGACCTGTAATTCGTGATTCAATAAGTTTATAAAGTCCATTAAGGGTTGCTTTACAGTACTTCTATCAAAACTTCAAAGTTACAGCGTTAGATGGTTACATTTCTCCAGTTCAAACGAAACCTCGACCCTTCCCCTTGATGGAGCGCTCGCACATCGGAAAAGGATACGGAATCAGGGCATTTTTTCCATTTTGTCCGCCTTTGCACGATGTCCTTGACTGCGCCAAACCGCTCGTCGAAGTCGCTGCTTTGAAATTGCCCAGTATTTTTCGATTGGTCGAAATTCCGGGCAATACGGAGGATTAGGATCGATCTTGCTGGCAGCATACCATTCCAGAACCACCTTGGAGTGGCAGTTGGCCAAATAGGGCCAAAAGATGTCTTTTCTCCAAGGCTTGCGTATGAACTGCAATACACGCTTTTTCAGGCATTCATCGATGTAAACTTGGGATGTCATCGTCGAGGATGTGACGAATGGTTCCGTTTTCAGGCTTCAACTGCAAATTGCTTGCTAAATCATGGCCTTCTTCGTGAACTTGTCGGCAAACACGAACTTGAATCTTCCCGGCACATCCCCACGTCCAGTCGCGATGTGAAACTTTTGACTGGGAAGCTGCTTAAAATCGAGTTTGACGTATGCTTCGTTACCGATCAAAGTGCTTGTGTTTCGTCAAAACATGGTTGTACAAGATATTTGCACGTTTTTTGGCCACGGAATTCTACTTCATGTGTCGGTTCGGATGTTTACTGGCTTTGTACGACTTCCCTGGCAAGAATGTTCCGAACCGTTTGAAAGTTGGCGTTGTTCCTTCTGGTCATATCTCGGATCTGAAGACCTAACACCTTGCTGCGCAGCTGACGACCCCTGCTTCTAGTTTTTTCGTAGGTCCGCTGATTTCTTTCCACACTCAGGGTTTTCGGCATCTTCAGCAGTCAGCTTGGAAGCGGACCACTATGGATTATCCAGGTGTTTGTGGACAGTATTTTTCTTTTTTCGAGTTCTATTTGACGTTATTTCTGAACGCGATCGGCAACTTTGATCAAACTTGCACCAATTATTGTTCGCTATAGAAGTGTAAACAAACCACTGTCAAAGTTTTTCGATTCGCAACACTAGAGGCGTGCTGCAAGGGGCGTACCGGTTCAATTTTATTCAGCTTTTAGTTAAAACCAATACAAATAAAAAAAATTCATTGTGTTTGTAAAAATATGCTTTGTTGACATTTGACCTTTGTTTTGAAAATAGTTCTGCACAAAACTATGAGAAACACCGAAATTCTTTCCTATTTACAAAGAACTTAATCTCTTCTTCATCTTTCCCTTCCACAGCATGGGTATGTTCCGCACCCTGGCCATCATCTACAAGGAGAACGGAGTCATGCGAGGCCTCTACCGGGGCATGTCGATCAACTACCTTCGTGCAATTCCCATGGTGGCGGTATCGTTCAGTACGTACGAGTTGATGAAACAGACGCTCAACCTGGACACGGGAATGAAAGTTTGAAACCCCAACCGGACAACGACGAAGCTCAGCAACAGCAAACTATGAAGATCAGAACTAGTACGTAGGAGGGATGCCTGTGTTCCCATTTCCGTGGGAGTGAACGAGAGAGATAGAGATAAAGTGCGAGTGCTACTACTTCGGGACCTAGTTGAAATGGGATTGTTTTATAAAATAATCTGTTAGCCGTTAGGAAAGGATCGTGTGAGCGAGGACGAACGGAACGTTTGAGAACATGTTTTGCAATGCGAAACGCAAGTGAAAATGAGGACTGGTTTTGCAATTTCGTACCTGAAATTGCACTTTCTGTTCGGAGGGTTTCGGTTCCGTTTTTCTTTTAACTGTTGACTTATCTGCCAGTGTATTTATTTGTAACTTTTGTGTAGTGTTCTGTTCCATTTCTTTCCCTGTGTGTAGACTAGATTAAGTTGTGAAAAGCAGACACTACTTCCGGGTAGTTTTTAGAAGCGTGGTGTAGGAAAAATTTTGATTGGACAAACGAGAAAGTACTTAAAATTAATTTTAGTAAGCAAAATTAGTTGTTAGTTGGATCAAAAAATGTCCCTCACGAAAAAAAAAAATTCTTCAGTCTTTATCTTTCACAATGGATAAGGTTACATTTTGGAAGAACCAGCAACAGTTTTGTTTTCGAATGACAGCACCGTGACATTTTTTTTTATTGAATGTAAGATTACATAACAGAATGAAAGCAGCTGCAATATTGTTTTAAAAGATAGGAAGGATTGTATTTTGTTTTTACCTGAACACTAGAAGGATTTCTTTTTTTTTATACAATTAATAAATACAGCGCCAACAAAGACACATATATTTGTAAATATTCGAATGTTAAAGGAGGAAACTCAGTCAATAAAAAAAGGCTACTGCTTATTTTGTTACACATCTGGTTGTTGCACTTTTCTTTATTATCGTTTCCATCAATCTTACAGAGAAGCGAACTCGCGCTTCGTTTTGATGTTGAAGTTTACATACGTTTTATTTGCAGAACAAAAGATTATCAACACTCACTTTGAATAGGTCTTCACTAGTGGCTGTACATATATATGCGGCTGTTTCTGTTTATTAAATATAAATGGATGTACACAGGTATAACACTCTCATGTAATATATTATTATTCATTTCACAAACACGTGTATTTTATACAACAATAAATGTTTCTTTTGTAGACTAGCATCTGAGAAAATGATCGACGACGACAATGACGATGAAGGCTTTTTTCCAGACGATTTGCCTGGCAGGTGGAATGATGAGATTGGATTTGATCAGGAAAGGCCTTGGGAAGGAATGAATATAATGATGTACTGTCTTCAGTTGTGTCTTAGTAGAAGCTCACTACAAACACGCATATCAAAAATTCAAAAAGACGGTTGCGATTTCAATCGGGTTATAAGTGCAAGGTATTTGTTGTTAATTTTTTTCCTTTCTTGAGGTTCACATTGAAACTGACATTTATATGATGATGTGTATTAGCAGCGTTGCCTCTCAGCAGCAATACTTAACAGCTGTTGGTTATTTGTTCATTATTTTTAAATCCTATAACATTCAACATTCAGCTTGTTTGGTTGCTTGATTAAAGTTAGGTTTCTTGTAAGTCTTATTGGCTATTGTTTTTAGGTATTTCTGAAACTCGCTCTAGTCTCTTTCTAGTCGGTTGAAATCTTTCGGTTACGAATCTTCTATCCCTTTGTAGATCACTCTACCCGTTCATTGGAAGGCTATTGGTACATTTTCGACTGTTTGTGGTTATGTCTTGATTCTTATTATTGAGCAACATTTAAATTTGGGCTTGACTTGGGAAAGGAATAGACGAAATTGATATAAAGGAACAGTCCAGGATTAGAGTAACTATGTTATGACTAACATTCCGGCAACTGGTTTAAATGCATCGCCATTTTTGTATAGAATAATAAATCAATAAATCGAAAATTATTTAATTATTTAATAAATGCTTTGCTTTTTTAACATGATTGGTGAACTGTGGTTTGATATAAAGCTAAGCTTGAAGAACGTTCCAATATTTAAATGCAGGGCGTTTGCTTGGATTTCAAGCCTATTAAGGAAGAAGCTCGGTCCAAAAAGCGTGGAAGTAGTCATGATAGGCTAGACCCCAAATGGCAACAGACTCTGGTACAGAAAGCATCGGAAGATCATCGTGGCCCGAGATGTCAAGTTGGATGAATCATCAGAAGCTCCCCTAGCGTGCTGACGTGGCAGAACCTGGTGACGATTTTCAAGACGAAGAAGGAGATCTGGACCAACTGCTCGTTGGTCCACATCGACGACGCAGCCCAACCCGACGAGCCTGCTAATACAACACTACCAACGCTCCTTTCGCATCCAGAACACTGCAAGTCTGGCGGGCAAACGCATTTGAGGCGCAGCAAATGGGAGCGCACGCTCCCCGGTAAGTTATTGGATTACTTAGTCGGTTACGGAGCAACCTCTGGGTGTTTACTTTCCATAGGTATCCCTCAAAGCTATGGCGAGTTAGCTGGACGTGACGACAGTGAGTGCTGGTTACGTGCGATCCACAGCGCACTTGGTTCTCTTGTGAAGAACAACGTGTGGCAGCTGACAACGTGCCCGGATGGCGTGAAAATCCTCAACTCGAAATGGAAAAGGTTTAAAGAAAACCTACGCATCGGTGGCAAGCCTGGCCACAGCCCGAGAGGTTATGGCACTCGGAGTCCGTTGCAAATTTCACTTTCATAAAATGCACATACGGACTGCTTTCCTGTAAATACGTTTGTAGGAAACCATCACGTAAGCCGTTCTGGATGGAAATCAAGCGAAGCATGGGCAAGTCTGTGGATTGGTCAAGTCGTTGTAGGGCCTCAAGCAAGGTGCAGGAACGAGCGCTTCAACGAAGAGCTGCTGAAAATGGGCTTTATACGATTGGTCAAAACACGTTATTGTCTTTACACGAAGCTTGTTCCCAATGACGAACTAATCCTGATCCTGTGCGTTTATAACCTTCTGGAGGCGGGACGGAATCTATCATTAACTGTGCAACTGAAGCATTACCTGGTTAAGCTGTTTGAAATGTCTGAACAGCGCCATTTCCTAGGTAATCCTAATAATCGACGAGGCTGGAAAGGGGGGCTCCCATATAAATGAAACACTTATTTCTACATAACTCAACAACTATTCAAGCGAAAGAAACCAAATTAAGCATGTGTGAGTTTTTAAAGGCAAAGAATGTTTCTATGTTGGTTTGAGACCCCTCTCCTTTCTGAAAGGGGGAAATCCCATACAAATGAAGCGCAAATCCTTGCATAACTCGAGAACTAATGATGGAAATGGTACCAAATTTGGCATATGGAAGTTTTTGAAGGAGAAAAATGTTTCTATGGTGATTTGAGACTCTTCCGCCATATAAGAAGGGAAGGGGGGGGGGGCGGTTTCTCAAACAAATGGAACACAAATTTCTGCATAACTCGAGAACTAATAAAGCAAATGGAATCAAATTTGGCAAGTGGATTTTTTTGAAGGAGAGACATATTTCTATGGTGGTTTGAGACCCCACTGCCCTCTAAAGGGGTGGGTCCCATACAAATGAAACGCAAATTTCTGCATAACTCGAGAACTATTCAAGTAAATGAAACCACATATGGCATGTGGGGGATATTGGACGCAGGATTTTAATATATATTAAAATGAATTTCTGTCTGACTGTCTGTCTGACCGATCGGAGTGAGAATATGTATGCAGGGATTTTTGGGGCTGGGGATGGTACCTATGATTGTTTGAGACCGCTTCCCTGTTCTGAAAGGGGTGAGGGCTACAATGCAAATGAAACACAAATTTCTGCATAAGTTGAGAACAAATCAAGCAAATGTAACCAAAATTGGTATGCGGGGTTTTTTGAATGCAAGAAATGTTTCTATGGTGATTTCAACCACAAATCTCAACCAAAACTGAGAATTATTCAGGTAACTAAGCCACAAACTGTGTATTGTCTGGGTAAGAAGAATGTTCTGATAGAAGTTTGAACCCCTTCTTAGTCAAAAAAAAAACCTGATTAAAAAAAAAGCGTCAGTTCTATGTAATGTTCATTCATATAGTTGCAGGCGTAGCAACGCTTGCACCGGGATCAGCTAGTAATACAATAAAAAATCCTGGTCGAGTAGAATAAGGCAGATTATTCTTCACTATTTCGATGAAAATGTGTTTTGCTTGTTTTCGCACACTATAAAACGATTCCTTACGAATGTTCCGTAAGTGCGAGTAAGCGAGAGAATCTCTTCGTAATCGTGAATTCGTTAATGCTGCGTAAAGAACCACTTTGAATGAAAGTTTCATTCGAGTGAAAAACTAAAAATCCGCTAACAGTGAAGAGTGTTATTTTATCGATTAACAGGAAGTGATAATAACTGCTGAAAATGCCTAAAAGGAAGACTTGCGTCAATGTAAAACGCATTTCTGCTTATTTTAAACGACTGGACAACTCGAGCTCCCTGATACGCCATTAGAACCGGAAGTACCCCAGCCTTCAAAATCTGAGCTACAAAGAATATCTGAAGGTAAATCTGGTTGTTTAGTAGAAAATAATAATTGCTGAAACAATCTCATCATTATTATAGCATCGCCACTGGTTAGTATTCAAGACGAACCAGGTGAACAGTTCAAACCTGCTGATTAACCAATTTCGCAATCTCTAATACAATTTGACTCAGCCTCATACGACGAAAAGAAATGTTCAGCTGATGACAAGAATTTGAATTCTGACATTGAGTTAGAACCTTTAGAGCCCGGTAAGTAATCAGATATTCTACCTATATACATGCCCGTGATTTTTTTACTACGCAAAGCGCTGTTAAGTAACAGTTTTGCATTTGATCAAAAGGAAGAACGTTTTGCATTTATTTACTGAAATTTATTTATCCTATAGCGATGAAGTATTACTTTCAGATAATGTTTCTGAAAAAAAAAAGATTATGTTTCTGCTATAAATGCTTTGATAATAAAAGTCTATCGTAGAGCTGAACTCCTAAAAAGTAGGGTTTGATTCTATTTTGAGATAGTTCACTTCACTTTGCACTTCCCCCTTATATGTATATCTCAACCTGTTCACAGCTATCGAAAGTTTTAGGTAGTGAGTAAAATTTTGGCTTATGGATTTTATATGAAGCTGTTTTCCTTCATTGTTATAGGCACGTATTACCGAAATTGATTTAAAAATCATGTTTTTATGTTCAATTTGAATATTTTAGAAATGAAAATCATATATATATTACATGTAAAAATTTCATTCAAATCTCAGGTTTATCGTCGTTGTTCAAATAAAAGACCAGAAAAAATTAGTTAAATAATTTAGCGTATCTTGGCAATCTCAACTAAATTGGGTAGCACCAAGCACCAAAAGTTATAACTTTGCGTATTGCAAGGTATGCGGCAAACAATCAGCTGCGTTGGCGGATTACCTAATTTGAAGAAGCATGGAAATAGGAGTAGCCACTTGGCCCCAGAGCAGCACCTAAATGTTGCAGTTAAGGTAGATCCTTTTTTGTTCAAATCAAAGAAAATTAAGGAAGCTGAAATGCAGATATGCGCTTTGGGAGCACAACACAACCGATCTCCAGCAGAGATAGATGAAATCACCAAGTTAATGAAAAATAATTGTCCGAATTCATAAATATCGAAAGTTACATCAATTTTTAAAAATGTAATAGGAAAAGCCCACGTTGAGGAGCTAGTTTGCATCATGCGCAGTAACGCTTTCAGCTTAATGATACATGAATCAACTGATGTCTCTGCTAGAAAAAAGGCTTGTGATGGTTGTACGGACGTATTCATGGTCTGACGAAAAGTTGGTCATTCGTGATTACTTCTACCATGTGCTGGAATTAGCTGAGGCGGATGCGATAACTATTCATGAGGCAATCACTGCAAAGTTTAGAGAAGGCGGAATTCCCTACGAAAAAAATCTTGTTGGTTTCAGTGCTGATAGAGCCAATGTCATGATGGGAGGATCCCACTCCGTTGCTGTTTTGCTTAAAAAAGATTGTGCAAATCTGTTTGTGTTAAAATGTGTTTGTCATTCATTCGCATTATGTGCGTAACATGCTTCTAAGCACATTCCAGCGTCTATTGAATCTGTCTGCAAGGATATTTATGCGTTTCGGTTCAATTCTCCACTCCGAACTGCGAAATTCGATCAACTGCAGATAATTATGGACTTAAAGGGTGTCCACGATGAAATTGCCACACTATGAAATTGCTCTAACTTTTTAACCGTTGGGTAGAATTTAATGAAAATTTGGGTGGATTTAGTTCATAGTGCATTTTTACATCCTGCAAGTTTTAAAGTCCTGTGATCAAAACTCGCGGAAATGGAGTCGAAAGAACAGCTCGTGCGTGATAAAATCTTGCGCATTCATCACGAGAACAAGGATCTCTCGCATCGTTCCATCGCTAAAACGTTGGGAATCGCGAATTCCAAGGTGTAGCGAGTGATTAAGCGAGGAACGGTTGACCACCGATCGGAAGCCCAGAAGTGAAGGAAAAAGTATTCCGTACAACACCGAAAATCACAACCGCGTAGTTGGGGCCTTCAACCGAAATCCGAACGCCTCTGTTCGGGATGTGGCTAAGAAGCTGCACCTAAGCCGAAGTTTTGTCCAGAAGGCCAAAACTAAGGCTGGGCTTCGAACGTTCAAGGTACAAAAGGCCCCTAATCGCGACGAGAAGCAGAACAAGTCCGCCAAAACCCGTGCCAGGAAGTTGTACCTCATGGACGACGAAACATATGTGAAGGCCGACTTCAAACAGATCCCCGGCAACCTGTTTTTCACGGCCAAGGATAAGTTCAGCGTTCCGGAGCATGTCCGCACTCAGAAGATGTCCAAATTTGCGAAGAAATTCCTGGTTTGGCAAGCCATCTGCACGTGCGGGAAGTGGAGTGCACCTTTCGTGACCCAGGACACGATGAACGGACAGGTGTACATAAAAGAGTGCCTCCACAAGCGGCTGCTTCCTCTCCTGAAGGCCCACAACGTCCCAATAATCTTCTGGCCGGATTTGGCCTCATGCCACTACTCCAAGGACGTGCTGAAGTGGTATGCGGACAATAAGGTCAATTTCGTGCCGAAAATGTTCAACCCTCCCAACACTCCGGAGCTCCGCCCCATCGAGAAGTACTGGGCGATTATGAAGCAGCACCTTCTTAAACGACCTAAGGTAGTAAAGACAGTCGAGGAACTGAAGAAAGTATGGGTTTTCATGCAAAAAACGATTGATTCACAGGTTGTGCAGAATCGTATGGCCGGGGTTAAGGCCAAGGTGCGGGCATTTGCGTATGGACTGTAAATAAAATACGAGTAAAATGATAAAATGAAGTTTAATAGTTATTTCTCAATCCTTGAAAATTTGATGGCAATCGGATGAAAACTCGAATTTTGAAAATCAATTTTGTGTGTGGCAATTTCATCGTGGACCCTTTATTCGTTCTAGCAATAAATTACTGCCTACTCCTAACGCTTCGCATGGAGATGAGAAATTATCTGCTTCTGCAAACTTCATCAAAGATTGTTACTTCCGCGCTGGGGAGAATACAAAAAACAACAATCAAAGTGTAGATTCTGTTAAACTATTCTCTCCGACTATTATCTTCCCTTCTCCTTTGATATCAACCGGAGGGAGGCTACGTGATGCTTTTTTAAGCTGGATACCAAATTCTCCCTATTTGCAAGGCTTGCATGAACGTAGCCAAGTCAGCGATCGAGAAGTGTCTTAGTGAAGATTAATGCTTGAAGAAATGTATCAGTTACTGGATCCACCCTAGCAGCACACTTGTTGCCAATCGGTTGAAGTAACTTTAATGTGACTCAATTAAATCACAATCAAGTTTCTGTAACTAATTATCATGGTTTTGTGTTGCTTGGGCGTTTCATGGTGACATACAACTCAACTAATTATTCTCCATCTTAGCACAATCCACGATCTGTGTAAATGTCAACGCTAATGCTAATGCTAATGTCAATTGCATTTACCAAATCCTCTGAAGAATTCATCCTGCACAGGCCAAATAGAAGTACAACTTTTTCCATTTTTTTTCCTCCAAAATCAACAACAATAACCAAACCCACGGTTGTCGTCTACTTTACAGATGAATCCTATCCCTCAAGGCAAGTTGAATCGTAAAATTTCGTGCTTGTTTGACACCAGCTGCTACTCGGCTTCGATTAATGAGCTCATTTTTTCACTCCAAATCATAAGTAGGAAACTTTTCTCTTTCCCGTTACTGTTCAGTTATTTCATTCGTCATTTTCCCGTTTCCCTTCGTCCTAATTTAAAATACAAGTACCGAATGCAACCACAAAGAATGTGAAGAGCTCTCCAATAAACTCAATAGCCTCCCGGAATCACTCATTCTTCTCCCATCGTTTTTAGGAACCCAATTGATGTATCTACTTTGCATTCCCATCAACTTACACAACATCAGCTTACCGAATAGGAGTGAGTAGGTATCGTATCGTTATTCCCCCGGAAAAGAGCCCCCATGCTAGCTCGCTAGCTCAAATTCATTTCGATCCTTGTTGAACTGCCGTTCCCGTGTGAGAGCGGTAGATAGTACCTAGGTCGAATCCGTCATTTTGTAGGCCGGCAAATCTCACATGTCGCTTCCAAGTAGGTAACGAAAAAAAAACCAACAGAAAAATGCGACGTCTCGTTTTCCTTTCGTCCTGCCATCCGTTCTCTTAGGAGTTCCACGCCATGACGACCTTCTTGAAGGGGACGAAGATTCCGTGCTGTGGTTCGCTGGAATGGAAAGAAGAAGAAGATGATGAAAATTCAAGTGTGTGCAGGATGGAGAGGGATCTTGGCGGGATATCAACTACGGGTTTTTTTTTGCGAAAAGTGGGCGACAAATCGAAGGGGCAACGGTGAAAATTCTATTAACCCTCATCCAATCAGTCGGCTATGGTGTTGTTCGTTAGTCACTAGAAAGTCCGGGCTATAAATAAGGGATGTTAGTTGCAAATTGGGCGTCTATTGTGTTGGTGTTTTTTTTGATGATCAGTTTATTTACATGTTTCAATATGTGTCACATCCCATCTGACCGTTTTTCGTTAACCGTTTCGTTGAAGGTAAGAAAACATGTGAACGAGCCCAGGTGTATGTTAGGGTGGCAATGGAATTTATAGGGAAACAATCCATCCAATTTAAAAAATATATACCTCTCTCAAAAGTTGCCTTACCTCAAAATATTACCCTATGATAATTTTGAGCTCAATTGAACATAGTTTAGGGGTCGATCAGAGTTCTGACATTTTTACCCATGAAAAGTTTATCAAGGTGGGACCAAAGGAAAAATCATAATAATAATATTAAAAAAACTACTACTAAAGACTGTATTCGATGAAATTTGGACATACGCAATTGTTCGTAACTTTTTAGCGTGTGGGTAAAAAATATTGAAATGTGTTGTGTCAATTGTGTAATGAGTTTAATGAAAATCGGTGATTTCAGTGATGGCTTCGAATGAAGAAATAGTGCGTCAACAAATTTTGAGCACTCACTTCGAAAACCCAAACGAACAAACCCCGCTGACGAACGGTACATCTTCCAACGATTCGCTTTCGAAGTCCGATTTCTATTTTCAACGCTTGCGTGGACTTAGGCAAGTGAGCAATCGAAGAGTGTGTTCGTGAAGATTAAGGCATAAATAAACGTATCAGTTACTGGATCCGCCCTAGCAGCACACTTGTTGCTAATCGGTTGAAGTAACTTTAATGTGACTCAATTAAATCACAATCAAGTTTCTGTAACTAATTATCATAATTTTGTGTTGCTTGGGCGGTTCATGGTGACATACAATTCAACTAATTATCCTCCATCTTAGCACAATCCACGAGGTGTGTAAATGTCAACGCTAATGCTAATGCTAATGTCAATTGCATTTACCAAATCCTCTGAAGAATTCATCCTGTACAGGCCTAATAGAATTACAACTTTTTCCATCTTCTTTCCCACAAAATCAGCAACAATAACCAAACGGTTATCGTCTACTTTACAGATGAATCCTATCTCTCAAGGCAAGTTTACTCGTAAAATTTCTTGCTTGTTTGACACCAGCTGCTACTCGTCTTCGATTAATGAGCTCATTTTTTCACTCCAAATCATAAGTAGGAAACTTTTCTCTTTCCCGTCACTGTTCAGCTATTTCATTCGTCATTTTCATCTATTCTTGGTCATAGACCCGTTTCCCTTGGTTCTAATTTAAAATACAAGCACCGAATGCAACCACAAAGAATGTGAAGAGCTCTCCAATAAACTCAATAGCCTCCCGGAATCACTCATTCTTCTCCCATCGTTTTAAGGAACCCAATTGATGTGTCTACTTTGCAGTCCCATCAACTTACACAACATCAGCTTACCGAATAGGAGTGAGTAGGTATCGTATCGTTATTCCCCCGGAAAAGAGCCCCCATGCTAGCTCGCTAGCTCAAATTCATTTCGATCCTTGTTGAACTGCCATTCCGTGTGAGAGTGGTAGATAGTACCTAGGTCGAATCCGTCATTTTGTAGGCCGGCAAATCTCACATGTCGCTTCCAAGTAGGTAACGAAAAAAAACCAACAGAAAAATGGGACGCCTCCTTTTCCTTTCGTCCTGCCATCCGTTCTCTTAGGAGTTCCACGCCATGACGACCTTCTTGAAGGGGACGAAGATACCGTGCTGTGGTTCACTGGAATGGAATGAAGAAGATGATGAAAATTCAAGTGTATGTAGGATGGAAAGAGATCTTAGCGGGATATCAACTATGGGGTTTTGCGAAAAGTGGGCGACAAATCGAAGGGGCAATGGTGAAAATTCTATTAACCCTCATCCAATCAGTCGGCTATGGTGTTGTTCGTTAGTCACTAGAAAGTCCGGGCTATAAATAAGGAAATATAACAGTTGCAAATTGGGCGTCTATTGTGTTGGTGTTTTTTTTTTTGATGATCAGTTTATCTACATGTTTCAATAATTGTCACATCCCATCTGACCGTTTTTCGTTAACCGTTTCGTTGAAGCTAAGAAAACAAATGAACGAGCACAGGTGTATGTTAGGGTGGCAATGGAATGTTTGGGGAGACAATCCATCCAATTTAAAAAAAAGAAGTACACGACACTGAAGAAGTCTGCACATTGTAGACGAAACACGCGTATCTGTCAAGAAAAGCAATAAAGGAAGTTGGAATGAAATTTAATTAATAATCTTTGCTTGCTTTATCCCAAATTATAATCCTATGCAAAATTTGAGCTCAATTGCACATTATTTAGCGGTCCTTTTTGCGATCAAAGTTCCTACATTTTTACCCATGAAAAGTTTCTCAAGGAAATATCGAAAATCAAAAATTGCTTGCTTTGAGTTCTGACGTTTCTTTGAAGAATTTCTTGGAATTCTCTTGGCAAATTTTCTGATGGAAAAATCAGATGATGAAAATTTTCTTCACCGAATTTCAAAAACCAACATTCCGAAAACGTTTCATTAACTTAAGGACCTGTGTCAAGTTTGGGATCAATCAAGTCCCAAGCAGCACGCAACCGTTAAAATGGTTGAGGTAACTTGATTTTCTCTAAAATAAGTTGCATACAAGTTGTTACAACTGACTTGCAACAAGTGTTCTGCTTCATACCCCTGGTTTAAAGGTGTCTTAAATCGAAAATTTTGAATTTTCAGGAACTTAGAAAACACACGAGTTCAGATTAATTATCGGAGCAATTAATTAAATTGATAGGGAATATTCATCTCACAATCGGGTATTATAGGGGTTTGTGGATTATAACATGGTTCGATAATAAATATAATAATATTCTGGCATTTAATTTATTTTTTAATTTTGACATGCGAAACTATCGAAAAAACAATTTCAAAGTATTATGAAAATTAATGATTGCAAGACAACACCACCCTATTTCACCATGAAACACGCTACAAAAAAACAGACTACCTAAACCAATGAACCAACCATTGATTTCTAGCATACAAAAATTGACATATATATGTCATAATGGTAGCCCCTGTAGCTGAAAATTAAATGCTGTCACTTTGCATAAATGTCACTTTGTAAAACTGCATGTCGGTTTGTAAAAATAAAAATTATTAGTTTTTTCTTGTTTAAAAATCGAGAAAAAATAGTTGAGATTCATAAAAAATATGTTTGTGTTAGGAAGAACGCCCATCATCGATACAGCTGGAAAAAAACATTTTTTTTTAAATTAAAACCCCCTGTTAGTTTGTTGCTTGCTTTCAACTTATTGTTTTAAATGCATTTTCACAGTTATTAATTGGGAGCTTTCGATGTCAGGTACCATTTTTGCATTAGTATAATTGGGTGGTAAGTACAATCATACCCTATGCCCAGGGAGTCGAGAAATTTTCGTCAACGAAAAATTCCTAGACCAGACCGGCAATCGAGCCCAGCCACCTCCAGCATGGTGTTGCTTTGTAGCGCCACCGTTACCAATTGAGCTAAAGGCCTGTTCATAAACCACGTAGACTCATTTTTGAAAATCTCAGACCCACCCCTCCCCCTCGTAGAATTTTCTCCATACAATTTTTTGAATTTTTGTATGAAGCGTAGACTTTGGTCAACCCCCCCCCTTCCCCTAGAAAAGTCTACGTGATTTATGAATAGCCCCTAAGGGAAAACCACCTCTTACCTTCGACACTGCTTCCAGCTGACGCGGCATGCTTTCAACAAGTTTATTCGATTATTCCGGATCAATATGTTTCCAGGCGTCTTCCAGGCCTTTTTTTCAAGTTCTTCAATAATAAACACTCAAAATAGCAGCTGATGAACATAAACATCAAAACAGGAAGGATTCCTTATTATTTTTTAACAATAAAGCAATAAGACTAGTGGAAACCAACAATAGGCTAGTAGAAAGAACCAACTAAAATTCTTATAATGAAACGCCAAATATTCTTTCCACTAAGAGCATCAGTATCGGGCGCAACTATCTGGGCGACCACAATACTAGCGCATGGAGCTGTCATTTTAGTTTAGTCACTCAATCTCACACCGGTCGCTACTATATTTTGTTACCGTGTTCTGTATCGGTCGCTGCTAAACAAGTGCTCTACACGCTAAAATGAGAAAACCTAAAGATCGTTCAAAAGTACCGATAATCGCTCAAAAGTGCACATACCTAAGTTATGCGTAAACACAAATTACCTAATATTGGGTAATAGTATTGCAGGAAGGCAAACGTTAAATAAGATCGATTTTTTATCATTACATTTTACTGAAAATTGAGTATTTGTCTGTAGTTTTATTTTACAGGATGCTATAAAAAAGACATGCAATTTAATAATTTATCCATTTGGATTAGTTTTTTCAAATTCTGAACTTAAGAAACAAATGTTCAAATGTATTACAGAAATATATTTTTTGCATTGAAAAAAACTATCAATAAGTTATGGAAAAAAAGCTAAAGTTAGATTAAACATCGTAGTATCTAAAACTGAAATTGGTAATAACTTTCTAGCTATTTTTCAAACTGTATGCAATTGGCCATTATCGACGATTTTCTGGTCTCTTTATCACCAAATTCTTTGCTTAAACTGCTCGAAAACTCATTTTTCAAGCAATATTTACGACGTTTAACCTCACTTTTGCATTACCTGGTTTCCTCCATTAAAGAAATCATCTGCATGCGATGCATCGACCCAACATTATGACACGTTCATTATTTCGCTCTGGATTGATGAGCTAAAAGAAACAAAACATATTGCTTCGAATATTGGAACACTGAACTATTTATTGAAAGATTAATGAGCAAATAATTACGTTATCGCTAAGAAAAATATGGCGTCCGCGTTGCTGCAGGGACGAAAATTTTATTCGCTTTTGGGTAAATAATAACGTCCAGTATTGAAAAATAAACATTGCCGAAAAGTCAGTAAAAACCAGGGGGTAAGCCACTCTGCCACGTTGTGTCTATGTTTCAGTGTGGCGGAAGGTGCTCCGAGTTGTCGGAAAGTGTTTCTGTGTTTCAACATATCTGTCAATTCTATAATCTAAGATTTATGCCTTTTGGCAACCATGGACCTTTTAAACTTTAATTCACGCACCCTTATGTATCATGTAAATAACATCAGTGGAAGCGAGAGGGGAAAAAATAGTGAGAAAACAAACATTCGATTCGTATAAGTGTTGCCAGAAATGAATTTATCTTCCACGTGGTGGCAAATGTTATCACATGGTGGCCGAGTGACATGCCCCTTGGTAAAAACTACCCAGGTAACCAATAAGCAGTTCCAAAGCGTCTTTACGGCAGCCTATCAAGCAATTAAGTCGCCTTAAATGCAACATAAATGCCAATTTTGGCCCAATATACGGCTGCTTTACTGCAATGCTATGATAATGCTTCATTAATGCTAATTTGCATTCGAAATACTTATTACAGGCTAGGTCCAGGTTTTATTCTTGTTTCAGTAACACATAGGCTGGGGTCCAGATTCCGTATTAATCCGGATTCTCTTGGGTTACCTATAAATCGGTGTTTGGGGTTTTTCAAGAATAACTTTTTGTTTCCTATGGAATCCTTCGGAATCACTCCCAAATATTTTGGCAATGCTAATATGAATTCCAGAGGTAATTTTTCCAAGGTTTTGGATCCCAGTGGGTGTTTCTGACGCCTTTTTCTTCATGATTTCTCCTAGAGATCTTTGGTAGGCATGAAAAGAACAATTAATCACGTTGGTTTCTCTTGGAACCTCTGGGGTGCCCCGGGGGAACCTGTACGAGAAGGCATTTATGTCTTTGCACCAAACCACGTGATGCGACGGCTCTTTCTTCATAAATTCTCCTAGAAAGATCTTTGGTAGACATGAATTGAACGATTGGCCACAATGGCCAGTCTGGGAACCTCTGAGGTGCTCCGGGGGAACCTGTGCAAGGGGACATTTATTTAGGTACCCTAAGGGAATCCGGAATATTTGCGGAACCATCTGCAATCTGGACCCTAGTCTTTGTGTCACTGAAACAAGAGTAAAAACTGGAGCATGTCTCAGAGTGTCATCAAAACCGGTTGAAAAACAACGAAGTTTTAAACATCTAATTTTTTGAATAACAGACCTTGGCCAGTGTTTCTGAGTCAAGTTAGTCAAGTAAATTATAACTTACATGAATTTCCCAGTTCTTGAAAAGAGGTACAATTGCACTTAAAACTAGTTACATGTATGAAAATATTATCGATTTTAGTGAATACTAGTCACCAAATTCATCAGCAAATTCACCAACAAACTCACCAACATACCCACCAACAAATTCATCCTCAAACTCACCATCAAATTAACCACCAAACTCACCACCAAACTCACCACCAAACTCATCATCCAATATTCCACCAAACTCACCATAAAACTCACAAACAAACTCCTCACCAAACTCACAACTGATATCTCCAATATACTCACTCACAAACGAATTCACCACAAAACCAATCTACCCACCAACAAATCCATCATCTAACTCTCCACTTAACTCAACATAAAAATCAACACCAAACCCGCCACTGAACTCACCACGAATGTCACCACCTAACTCATAATCAAACTCACCACCAAACTGACCACCACCAAATTTATTAACAAACTCATCACCAATTTCATCACCAATTTCATCACCAAACTAACCACCAAATTCACCGCCAAACTCACCACAAAACTCATCACCAAACTCACTCTCAAACGCACCACCAAAATCTTTAACAGACTAACCACCATACTCACTAAGTCATAACCCATCATAAAACTCAAGGAATTAATTTTTTTTATGGCTTTCATGAACTTGGGACCGAAGAGTTTTAATATTTTTTCTTGAATATTTAGACTTCTTATATAACATATCGTAGAACACGTTATATTGTTAGAAATAAAGCCTGTCCATGTTAAATTCTGGACACTTTTCTTTCACTTATATGACAGCTGAAACTTTCCACTTTATTTCGTGGTACAACATGTTTATATTCTTGTTACATTCAGTTAAATCGCGTCGAGTCAATTGGAAGTCGAGTTTATCAGTACGCGATCCCTCCAAGAAACTAAAACTACCGAAAAGAACCGTGTTTTGTGTTTGCAAATCATTTGACTAGCGCTTGACTGTGGACCGGAAGCTAGAAAGTGGAACAAATCGAAATGCATGCGCCCGACAAATGGATGAGAAGGTGGTAGCCATTATTGAGAAAAATGGTTCACAAAGTCGGGATGTCAAAATCATACGTACAAAAAGTAAGGCAGAGGCAAGGACTGAAGGCGTACAAAAAGAAAAAAGTGCCAAGTTGTATTGACAATTCAAATTTTCTCTGCAAAAAATCGTGCTAAGGAGCTTTACACCAATTCCCGAAGAAGTATTTGGTTTGGCAGACCAGATGTAGTTGTGGTCGAAAATCTAAGAGTTTCATCTCTACCGGCACTATCAATAAGGATGTGTACGAGAAAAACTTTCTGCAAAAGCGGTTGCTACCGTTCATCTTAAGCCACGACTCTCCAGCTCTGTTTTCGCCTGATTTGGTCTGTAGTCGCTATGTGAAATCCGCCCTGGAATGGTATAAGGTAGAAGAGGTCAAATACGTGCCAAAACTAGCCAATCCACCAAACTGCCCAAAAGTTTGCCCAATAGAGAAGTACTGGGCTTTAGCTATG